>CM064530.1:38206778-38369510 GCA_032716605.1 Paralithodes platypus
TCCTTCACTGTATTACTAGTCCTATCACTTGTTATTACTGGTCCATCACTGTAGTACTGGTCCTTCACAGTATTACTGGTCCTTTCACTGTATTACTGACCCTAAATTACTGTAATTTACTGGGTCCTTCAACTCTACGAACCCCGAACCCTCCTCTGTTTTCATTACCCACCCTTCACTGTATTTAAGATTGCCATCACTGTATTACTGGCCCATCACTGTATTACTGGCCACTTCACTGTAATTACTGTGTCCTTCATTGTATTACTGGTCCTTCACTGTATTAAACCCACCACCTTCAACTGTAGTACTGACCCTTCACTGGTAAGACTTGGGGGGGGGGGTTTTTTCCCCCTTTTGTCCCCCCCCACTGTATTACTGGTTCTGCACTGTATTAGACTGGTCCTTCACTGTCATGTAACTAATCCTTCACGTGTATTACTGGATTGCCCCACCTTTACTGTATTACTGACCCTGTCACCGTAAATTTTATACTGGTCCCGTTCTCCTACTAATAGACTTACTACACCAATTGTAGTCTGTATTACTGGGCCTACAGTGGATTACTGGTCCTACTCACTGTATTACTGGTCCTTCACTGTATGACATAGCTGTAAAGCGGCTCCCTCACATGTATTAATTGCGTCCAAGGGGGACCGCGACGTGCGACACTTGGTAATTACGCGCGGTCCATCACTGTATTACCCACATGCCGTTCACGGGTGTGCATCCGAGCCCTGGCACCTTCACTGTAATACAGGGCCTTCACTGTATTACTGCTCCTTCACTGTATCTTACTGCGTCCTTCACTGTCAATTTTAGCGTGCTGACGTCCCCTTCACCATGTATTACTGACCGGTCCTCCCTGGTGCATGGCCAAGCTTCGGGTCGTCGCGCTGCATCCCTTCGTATCTCTGTATTACTGCTCCAATCACTGGTATTTTAGTGGTCCTTCACTGGTATTACTGGTACCTTCACTGTAATTACTGCTCCACTCAGCTGGTATTACTGGTCCCTTTCACGGTATTACCCACCTTCACTGTAATTACTGACCTGTCACTGTATTACTGGTCCATCATGTATTAATGGTCCATTGCACTGTATTGACTAGGTCCCATACACTGCCGGTATTACTGTGTCCCTTTCACTGTATTAATCCACCCTACCCGGTTTCCAACTGTAATACTAGTCCATCACGGGGGGTCCCATTCACTCGTATTACTTGGGTCCTTCACTGCGTATTACGTTGTCCATATGCGGCGAAGCCCTGCTTGCCTATTACTGGTCGCCCCCATGCGGAGCGATCGTGCGACCGTCGCGTCGGGCGTTGTATTACTGGTCCTTCCCTGTATTACTGATCCTTCACTGGTCCATCACTGGATTAATGGTCCATCACTCGATTACTGGTCCTTCACTGAATTAGTGGTCGTTCACTGTATTACTGGTCCATCACTGTATTACTGGTCCTTCACTGTATTACTGGTCCTTCACTTTATTATTAGTCCTTCACTGTATTACTGGTCCATCACTCTATTACTGGTCCTTCACTGTATTACTAACCCTTCTCTGTATTACTGGTCCTTCACTGTATTTGTGGTCCTTCACTGTATTACCGGTCCATCACTGTATTACTGGTCCTTCACTGTATTACTGGTCCTTCACTGTATTACTGGTCGTCCACTGTATTATTGGTCCTTCACTGTATTACAGGTCATTCACTGTATTAATGGTCCATCACTGTATTACTAGCCCTTCACTGTATTACTGGCCCTTCACTGTATTACTGACCCTTCACTGTATTACTGGTCCTTCCCTGTATTATTGGCCATTCACTGTATTACTGGCCATTCACTGTATTACTGGTCCTTCACTGTATTACTGGTCCTTCACTGTATTACTGACCCTTCACTGTATTACTGACCCTTCACTGTATTACTCGTCCATCACTGTATTACTGGTCCATCACTGTATTACTGACCTTTCACTGTATTACTGACCCTTCACTGTATTACTGGTCCATCACTGTATTGCTGGCCCTTCACTGTATTACTGGTCCTTCACTGTATTACTGGTCCTTCAGTGTATTACTGGTCCTTCAGTGTATTACTGACCCTTCACTGTATTACTGACCCTTCACTGTATTACTGGTCCTTCACTGTATTACTGGTCCTGCACTGTATTACTGGTCCTTCACTGTATTACTGGTCCTTCACTGTATTACTGACCCTTCACTGTATTACTGACCCTTCACTGTAGTACTGGTCTTCACTGTATTACTGGTCCTTCACTGTATTACTGAACCTTCACTGTAGTACTAGTCTTCACTGTATTACTGGTCCTTCACTATGGTACTGACCCTTCACTGTAGTACTGGTCTTCACTGTAGTACTGGTCCTTCACTGTATTACTGACCCTTCACTGTAGTACTGGTCTTCACTGTATTACTGGTCCTTCACTGTATTACTGACCCTTCACTGTAGTACTGGTCTTCACTGTAGTACTGGTCTTCACTGTAGTACTGGTCCTTCACTGTATTACGTATTGGCTTTCTTCCTCATACATAGCCCTATTAGTTTTGAGTTTTTAAGACGTCCACCCTATTTCCTTGGTGATTTTAAGACTGTTCACCACATTTATTTGTCAATATTAGGACATTTCGTGCCCTTCATGCGTCATTGTTATCTTGGCGAGCGCCAGCGAGCCTGTGCCGTTGGCCAGGAAATTTGTCTACCGAAAAATGTACAAATTTACTTGAAGGGGGTCTTGGGGGGGGGGTCTTTTTCAAAGGCTGATAGAGGACTAGAACTAAAAGAACATATGTAATAATAAGAAAATATATATAGAAAGTAGAATAACCTTCCCATAACATTCCCCCGTGTTATTCACCCCCCCCCAAAAAAAAAAATAAAAATAAATAAATAAATAAATACAAAATTGAACAAACAGATAAACAAGTTCAGTTTCATTTCCATACTCTCGTTAACCTAAATGGTTTTCAATTAACAACCATTATATCCTGTCTTTGCGTATCAAGAATGTTTGCAATACTTCATGCACAAACACAAACATTTTAATACTTTAGAAATTGTGTATTTGCATAATATTGTTTTCAAATGATCTCTTCATTCAAAACGTTATTATATTGTACCTTATATTATTAATATAATAATGATAATTAACAGGTTTCTTTTCACTGCTCTCTCTTCGTATAAATTGTCCAATATTGAGTAAATTATTAACTTTAGTCTTTCACTTCTCGTGTGGTGCTATTTACTTGACTACATTTTTGACCTCGTACAAACGATCCATGTCCTTCAGTAAATTGTACTATCAACGACATATAACCGTTCCCCCAACCGTCTACTTACCCAGGGGCAAAGGTGGTTTTACACATATGGAATGTTATAAAATATTGTGATCCAGAAATAATATCTAAGACCTTAAGTTCTAGGTTCTCTAGGATCATAACGTGGGTGCACAACCTGGTCAACTAGCTACTAGAAATCTACAAGCAACGTCAATTGAAATCGCCGCAACAGCAAACGATTGGCTTTCCGTACCATGCTGTAATTGTAGGACTTGTGTTAAGCCAAACGGAATTAAAATGTTCTGGGAGTTGAACTGTAAAGTTGTTCCTGACAAATTAATACCCTGTCTATTATTTGTGAAATTCATTGTCTCTGTTTATGAAAAATGGCGTATTTTGATAATTAAGGGTGATAATTTGAATCACCTGGGGATCGAAAAACGAAGCATTTATTGGGTGACAATGGCACTTCTTTCAGAATGTTCATTTGTCGACCCCCAAGTGTTACGGATTCAATTAGTGGCTGGTTGGGGGAACGAACTTTTGTTGATAGTACTTCAGATATTAATTAGTAACGGACAGTTCCTGCTAGGAGAGAGAGAGAGAGAGAAGTAGTAGCAGTATTAGTAGTATAGTGTATTCATTATATTAAAGCCACACATCATGACCACTAACCCTCTAACGTCTCTCATTCGAAAACGACTTGAATAATCAAGCAACTTCTAATAATTATATGGGAAGAGAACGTACGTGTGGAAATACACAGTCCATTTGCTTTGGCCATTTGTGAATTATAGAGGTTAGGTGTAAACAATTTCGGTCTACTTATAGTGAATGGATTATAATGTAAGTAGTACTAGTAGTAGTAGTAGTTGTTGTTATTGTTACTGTTGTTGTTGTAAATATATATGGCTTACATTAGAAGTAATAGTTGAAATAGTAATAGCAGTAATAGTAGTATATGTACAATATATGGTATAGAACATTATTCCTATCCGAATGCTTTAGGTTCAGACTTACATGTGTGAACCTCTCTCCCTCTCTCCCTTCAGGTGTAGGCCGTGATAACATTAGGGTGATTCTTTTCCAGCGATAATAAGATCACTCGGGGCAGTTTTGTTAGCTTTGGAGAGGGGGACAGTTTTTTTGGTTCCTCTCTCTATCTCTCTCTCTCTCTCTCTCTGTTCCACAAAGACCGGACCATGTTTGAAAGGGGGCGGAATTCTTATGTACAGCAACTGACAAATGTTTGTGAGGTCTTCTATATTTCTGTATGCAAATATATCCGTTTGAAGTTATGGCCATATCAAAACACCTATAGTAATAAATACATATATATATATATACAGCAGGAATAGAAGAACAAAGTACGCTACGAGCAGTTCCATACTTTATTATCAAACGTTTCGACATCACACTGGTGTCATCTTCAGTGGTCTACAAATCAAAAGATAATATTACAAATATGAAAGCTTAAAAGCTTATTGAAAATAATTAGAACATAACAAAAACAAAAACAAAATATAGATAGGATTAATACAAAGGAGGGGTAATTTAAACACAGTTAAGCGGGTGCGCCCGCTTAACTGTGTTTAAATTACCCCTCCTTTGTATTTATCCTATCATTCTGCCCCATATATATATTTTGTTTTTGTTTTTGTTATGTTCTAATTATTTTCAATAAGCTTTTAAGCTTTCATATTTGTAATATTATCTTTTGATTTGTAGACCACTGAAGATGACACCAGTGTGATGTCGAAACGTTTGATAATAAAGTATGGAACTGCTCGTAGCGTACTTTGTTCTTCTATTCCTGCTGAAGATACGGTTCCCAAGGAACACTCCTCTCTCCGAGATATATATATATATATATATATATATATATATATATATATATATATATATATATATATATATATATATATATATATATTACGGTCCAGAACGAACGTCAGGCTGCTGCTATGTCGACAATTGTAGACTTCTCCGGATCTTCCATCCCAGCCCTTAATTAAAGACCAACGGCTGAACTCTTGTGCGGGTACCGTCCTGATCCCTCCTTCCGTCTGTCTCGGTGGTCGGCATTTCGCGAAATGCGCCGACCTTATTAAGAATATTGTTGTTGTTCAAGACCATGTCGTGGTTAGTATTGTCTGCTATACCATCCCACCTCGCACCAATTGCCGCCATCATGCCAAAATCGCCAAAATCACGTACGATGGTCGGTCTCTCCCTTCTCACGTTATTGTCGGTGGTACTCGCCTGACCGTCACCGAGTCCCTACCACGTCCTCAGCAGTGTCGCGGTTGCTGGCGCTTTGGGCATCCTGTAAAGTACTGTCGCTCTTCCCTCTGCCCTAAGTGCCCACGCTGTGCACAATCTGGCCATCTCGTTGGTGACTGCCGGTCAACAATACGATGCTGCCTAAACTGTCAGGCTCCCATTCTGCTGATTCCCAAGATTTGTCCCGTATTCAAATATTGAGTCTGAAGTTACGATCCTTAAGACGATGCACGGCCTTACTCATTCTACAGCTCGTCATGCAGCTCGCCGCCCTGGGCTTCACCTCTACCGTTTTCAACTGTTCTATCTCACCCTCCTGTCTCCTCCTCTTCTTCCCCCTTACTCCTCCATCCATCCCTCCTCCTCCCTCTACATCTCCGGTTCCTTCGTCTGTCCCTTCCTTCTTATCCTTCTTCTCCTCCTCCTTCGGTTTTCTCCTGTCTCCTCCGTCCCCTTGGCTGTCTCTTCGTGTTCTCTCCCTTTATCTAACTCTTTCTCTGTTCTTAATTTCTACTACGCCTACTTCCACCCCCTCTCCTTCCGCTACTCTTCCTTCCTCCTCCACTTCTTCTTGTTTGTCCTCAACGCCCCTTCCACCAGCATTCTCGTCCGAAGCCGCCTCCTCCTTCTCTTCCTCCGTCCTCGTCTTGTAGTTTCCAAGATTCCCTCCCGGCTTCCTACCTCCTCTCCCAAACTGGTTTCGAAACATTTGCCCCGTTCTTGTTCCCTTTCTTCCTTTCTTCCTCTCCCGCCTCCTCTTTTAAATGCAGGGGCCACACCTCCAGTGTGCGGAGCCCGAGTCCCTGGAAAGAAGAAAAAGCTCCCTCCTTCCTCCCTCCCCTCTCTTCTCCCTTTTCTTCTCTTTCTTCCTGTGTCCAACCCCCTGATTCCTTAGAATATCCTTGAATCTTTGCCCAAGATTGAGGAGTAATTTCTTCTTCCCGCCGCCTATTTCCGTTTCTGCCGACATCCATCCATCCTTCAACGCTCCCCCCTACCCCTCTCCCGCCTTCCCCTACCACTCTCCCTCCCTCCTCTGGCCTTCCCCCCCCCCCCCCCCCCCCGGGCCTCTCCCCCCCGTTCCTCATCCTCCCGACCTTTCCCTCTACCTCCTCTTCCCTTCCTCCCCCTCCCTCTAGCCCTCCTATCTCTTCTTCTCCTTCCCTATAAGCCGCCCTATGCCACCTGGTTATCAGTCTTCCCCTCTTCCTCCTTGTTTTTCCTCGTCCCCCTCCTTCCAGTATTACTCACCCTTAACCTCAACAGTCCTTTTCTTAGTTGTACATAAGTCTGTGTTTTTCTATTTCCCATCGTTAGCCTCTCTTGGCTATATTTTCCGCCCACGGTGTTAACTGTATTTTGTAAATATGTTCTATATAGTGTACATATTTTCTTCCCTCTTGTACGAGTATTCTTTTTAACCTTTTTTTGACTTTTTTAACTTTTTAATGTCCATTTTACAATGGAACATTCGTAGTTTTACAGCACATCGTGTTGATCTTCGTTACCTTATCTCTAGGTTTGGACCACTTGTTATTGGCTTACAAGAATCGCGTTTATCTAATACCCCCCCCCCCAATACCT
This sequence comes from Paralithodes platypus, assembly GCA_032716605.1. Taxonomy (NCBI): domain Eukaryota; kingdom Metazoa; phylum Arthropoda; class Malacostraca; order Decapoda; family Lithodidae; genus Paralithodes; species Paralithodes platypus. Next base: position 38,213,953 of record CM064530.1, read on the forward strand.
TTTTACACCTATATAAATTCTCCCCAATCCCAGTATGATACTTGCCTCCTCGTACATCATGATGTCCCAGTGTCTCCGTTAACTATCCATACATCTCTTAAATGCACGCTTGCCAGAGTGTTCCTTTCACGCTGGCTTACAGTAGTTTCCATATACCTTTCCCCCTCGATCCCGATCGATGTTCCAGAATTAAACTAAATCATTTCTCTCTTACCTCCACCTTTCCTCCTTTTAGGGGATTTTAATTGCAGACATTCCCTGTGGGCTGACTCTACCGTTAATACGAGGTCGTTCCCTTGAGGCTCTGATTCGTACGAACTATTTATTTATTTTAAACACTGGTTCCTCTATGCATTTTGATAGCGGCGCCCGTACCTTCTCATGTATTGACTTGTCTCTGTGTTTCCCCTACAATATCCTTGGATTTTACTTGGAAGGTCTTTGATGATTACTGTGCGACTGACCACTTCCCGATTGTCCTCTCCCCTACGACTTACTCCCCATTGCCACGCCCTCCCCGTTGGTGTTTCGATCGAGCCGACTGGGCATCTTTCGCTGATCTCGCCGTTCCGTCTAATCCAACCCCTGCCTTACCGGATCCTGATGCCATGCTTACCAGTTTCCTGATGTTTGTGCTCCATGCTGCCTATACTTGTATTCCGCGCACCACTCGGAGTATGTCTTCTAAGTGTGTACCGTGGTGGACTGCTCAGTGCACTTCAGCTTTACGCAATTAAAGAACCAAGTGGAAGAGTTTCTGTTAGAAAAAAGGCTCTCCATATGAGCGGGATGCGTATACTCAATTCAAACAGGCTAATGCCGTCTTCCGTCGTACAATCCGCTCTGCAAAAAAATCTAGCTGGATATCATATGCCTCTACTATCAACGCAGATACATCTGTTACGAAAGTCTGGGTTCGCGTCAGGAAGATTGCAGGGAAACATGCGCCTACGCCGGCCCCAGTCCTCCATAGAAACACTGGCATTGTGGGCGACCCGTCTCTGGTGGCCAATATGTTAGGACAACATTTCAGTGAAGTTAGCACTGGCTCCCATCTCCCGCTCTCCTTCCAGTTGCATAAACGCCGTTCTGAACTTAAGCGACTTGACTTCGCCTTATCGGCTGATCAGTTTTTCAATGCCCCCTTCTCCCGGGCTGAACTTGAGTCTAGCCTGGGAGCCTGTAAAGATACGTGTGAAGGCCCTGACGGAGTCCATTACTTGATGCTGAAGCACTTATCTCCACCTGCGCTTGACTCTCTCTTATCCATCTACAACCGTCTGTGGTCCACAGGCTTTTTTCCGGCTGAGTGGAGGCATGCCATCCTTCTCCCGTTCCTTAAGCCGGGTAAGTCGGGCCATGCACCAGCAGATTACCGTCCAATTGCCCTGGTCAGTTGTGTAGGCAAATCATTAGAACGCATGGTTCACTCTCGCTTAATGTGGCTACTAGAATGAAGAGGCATCCTGTCACTTTTTAAATATGGCTTTCGTAAGGATCGTAGCACATTGGACCAATTAATGAGATTGGCAATGTCTATCCGCAACGCCTGTTCGGACACTAAGTTAGTTTTAGCTGTATTCTTCGATCTTGAAAAAGCTTATGATACTGCCTGGAAATCCAACATCCTTCATACCCTCTTCCGTTCTGGTGTGTCTGGCAACATGGCGGTATTCTTGAAGAACTTTCTCCGTGATCGTACTTTCCGAGTCAAGCTTTAGAATACATTCTCACGAACATACCCCCAACACGAAGGTGTCCCACAGGGTTGTGCACTAAGTACCATCCTTTTTATCCTAGCTATAAATTATATTATTTCTTCTCTCCCTCATAGTGTCCGTGCTTCTTTGTATGTGGACGACTTCGCTATTTATGCTGTGGGTTCGGATATCGCATGCAAAAGGCTATCGATGCAGCTACGCAGTGGGCTACAACCCATGGTTTTCGGTTTTTGCCCTCGAAATTTTGTACCGTCATCTTCACAAAACACCATACAGTCCCGCAACCTGTTCTTATGTTGTAAAACCGCCCTCTGCCTTACAGGTCCTCGGCTCCATTCTTGGGCTTCATTTTCGATACTCGGTTGACATGGTATCCGCACATTACTTCGTTACTGACCTTCACCACCCGACGGCTTCAACTCTTACAAACCCTTAGCCACTTGTCTTGGGGTGCGGACCGGACGACTCTTCTGCGCCTCCATACACCACTTATTCTATCCAAGATCGATTATGGCTGCCAAGTATATGCCTCCGCTGCAAATACAAACCTTAAGCGCGTAGACTCCCATCACGGTCTGCGCTTGTCGCTGGGGGCTTTTCGCTCTACTCCGGTTATTAGCCTTTATGCAGAATCAGGTGTCCTGCCCTATCATCCAGGCGGGATAAACTGACACTTCAATATCATCTTCGCCTTCTGCAACACAGTTCGGCTGGTTTTCCTCCCACGGCTTCCAGCTTAGCCCCATCATCGACTGCTACTTCGTTCCCCGGTCGGGTCTCTGCTTTACTAGCCTCGTTCTCTTTTCCCATTCCATCAGTGCTACCCCTCCGACAGTCAGAATTCCTCCCATGGCTACTCCCTTGCCCTACCGTTTGTACAGTTGCCCTCCCCCCCTCCAAGGCCTCTTCAACCCCACAGATGCTTTATGCTCAGTTTGTGGACTAATGCTAAAAAATCTTGGTTTACTCACACCTGTTCTACTGCTGTCCCCAATAAGGAGAAAGCATTCAAACAGTACCGACGCCTTAAAACTCAAGACTCTCATTCTTCCTATGTTTCTGCCCGGAATCAAGCCAAATCTGTTCTTCGACTTGCCAAACACTCTTTCATCAATAATAAATGCACTGAACTATCCAACTCTAGCTCTTCCCAAGCTTTCTGGCATCTAGCCAAAAACCTCTCCAACAATATATCTTCCTCGTCTTTCCCTCCCCTTTCCCATTCTGATGGCACAACCATCACTTCTTCCTCTGACAAAGCTAAACTCTTCGCTCAAACTTTTGCTAGAAACTCCACCTAGGATGATTCCGGTGCTATTCCTCCCTCTCCACCCTCCTTTCTCTTACTTATGCCTAATATCCTAATCTCTTCTAAAGATGTACTTTCTACCCTCTCTGGGCTTAATACTAATAAGGAGTACGGTCCGGACGGTGTTCTTACTGTTGTCCTCAAATACTGTGCTTCCGTGCCGACTCCCTGCCTAGGCAAACTCTTTCGTCTCTGTCCATCCTCTAACGTCTTCCCTTCATGCTGGAAGTTTGCTCACATTCAACCTGTCCCAAAGAATGGTGACCGCTCTCAACCCTCCAATTATCGTCCAATTGCTCTCATCTCCTGTCTTTCTAAAGTTTTTGAAACTATTCTTGCTTTCCAAATTTCTTAAGCATTTCTCTTCTCATAATCTGCTCTCAGATCGCCAGTATGGCTTCCTTAAGGGTCGCTCTACTGGTGATCTTCTTTCATATCTTACTAACTCTTGGTCATCCTCCTTTCGGGACTTCGGTGAGACTTTTTCTATTGCACTAGACATATCGAAGGCCTTCGATAGAGTCTGGCACAAATATTTTATTTCTAAACTACCCTCCTTCGGTTTCTATCCCTCCATCTGTGCCTTGTTCTCTAATTTCCTTTCCGGCCGCTCCATAGCCGCGGTTGTGGACGGCCATTGTTCAATTCCTCACCCTATAAACTCCGGTGTTCCTCAGGGCTCTGTCCTATCTCCTCTTCTCTTTCTAATTTTTATAAATTATCTCCTCAACTGTACCTCAATTCCCATCCATTCATACGCAGATGACTCAACCTTACACTACTCCATTAGTTTTTCAGAACGCCCCAGCCAGCAATCCCTCAACGACAAACGTAATGAAAGTTGAAAGGAAGGCCTTTCGTATCATTAACTCCCGTCCACTCACCAACTCTCTGCAATGTCTCTCTCTCCGCCGCAATGTTGCATCTCTCTCGCTATTCTATCGCTACTATAATAATCAGTGTTCCTCTGAGCTTTCCCAGTGTATACCACCTTCTTTACGTAGGGCACGTGGTACCCGACTTGCAACTCAATCCCACCCCTACTCTGTGCAACTCTCCAACCCGAGAGTGAAACTTTACTCTGTCTTTCTTCTACTCAACAGCTGAGCTCTGGAACTCTCTCCCAGAATCAGTCTTTCCCTCTTCCTATGACTTAAATTGCTTAAAACTCCGTGTGTCCAGGCATTTTGGCTCGAACATCCCTTGATTTTGGCCCTGTCACTCTATCAACTATTGGGGAGGCATTCATTATAGGCAGTTCAGCCTTTTGCCTCCCTCAATCACATAGAAAAAAAAAAAAATATATATATATATGATAAACTACTCTTCAGACATCCCAGTGTACACTGATGGTTCCAAGACCTCCGCCGGTACGGGGTTTGCGGTTGTGTTCCCGGACCGGACCTTCCAACGTCATATCCAATCATGTGCTAGTGTCTTTACGGCCGAGTTATTTGCTATTTTATTTGCCCTACGTACTATTTTTTGTTCGCACCTGCATACCTTTGTAATTTTCAGTGACTTCCGTAGTGCTCTACAGAGTATTCAGTGTATTCCCACTGTTAACCCCTTAGTGCTGGAGATTCAGGAATGGTTGTTCCGCATCACTACTAAATTAAAGTCCCTGTCTTTTTGTTGGGTCCCAAGTCATGTTAGAGTGCCTGGCAATCAGCGAGTTAATTTTCTCGCCCGCTCTGCCATTACCTCTAACCGACTCGTGCCACGGCGTATTCCTGCATCTGATTACTTCCCACATGTTACTCAATTACTACGTCAGCGCTGGCAGGACGAGTGGACTTCCAGGAGGGGGTCTGATGTCAAACTGCGTTCTATCAAACCTTCCGTCCTACCTTGGAAGTCTTCCTCTCATCGCAATCGTCGATGGGAGACCGCTCTAGCCCATCTTCGGCTCGGCCACACCAGGCTCACGCATGGTCATTTGACGTCCTGTGATGTCCCCATGCTCTGTCCTTGCTGCCATATTCCAGTGTCTGTCCAGCATCTCCTGATAGACTGTCCGCGTTTCTCCAATGCCCATTGGCAAGCATTCCCCTTCATATACTCCCTTAATCGCCCCCCCCCCCCCCCGTCTTAGCCGATATGCTTGGAGAGTCCCCCACTTTCTCCCACCAACGTCTTATGCGATTTCTCCTCCATACCCGTCTCCTTCAGCTTCTTTAATTAGTGTTTCCTAGTCTTCTGTTCCTCTACTACGTATTACGCCCAGCCCCACTACAACTCCGATATATAATTATTACCACGTTATGTACAGTCGTCAGGTTTTATTTGTTTCATTTTATTAGCTGCTCGGTGGAGAGATATCCCTCCACCTCCTCTCCTTGTTGTTCCCATACCCCCACCTAAAACCCTCCTATTTTCTCTACGACCCCAGAACTACACCCACCCTCCCTTCTCTCGCTCTCACCCAGCTAGGTACGAGCTACTTCTGGGACCTCATGAATCGATTACATTTATTCTGAACACCTAATGAAGAAATGAAGTATTTCACATACATCTCTCGACCACCATATCCTGCACATTAAACATATGAACTAAACAAAACCTAACCTGAAGCTGCTAATTACTACCGTTACTAGTAGGGTTAACTGTATAATGATATAATATACCAGGTATGAGGGGTAGAAATACACACTTATATAATTATATATAAGTGTATGATGAGATTATTTGGTTTATACACAAAATATTCAGAGAAGTATTGTAGTAGAAGAATTATTGATCAGTTCAATATTATAACTCCTGTAGTTAATCTGGTATTTAATAAATCAGCGTTATATAGTTATTTAGTAATTATTCTTAACAGATGTGAATTCAAATTATCTTGAAAGTTATCTCAAGAGAATAAGCTTGAATAGGCGTGAAGCTTTCATAAGAACATAAGAACATAAGAAAATGGGAGTCTGCAGAAAGCCGATTGGCCTAAGCAAGGCAGATCCCTGTCCCACACAACCCCAATTACAAAGCCCAATTATAGGCTCAACACTCTAATACCCTGAGGATCATCTTACCAAACCGGTTAGAGATTAACGCAGGATTACGGGGGTCTGCAGAGCGCTGATTGGCCCAACCCGGCTGATCCCCCTTCACACCCAACCCTTCTCGTCCATATGCTTATCCAATTTTTTCTTAAAGCTCCCTATCGTTCTTGATCCCACTATATCACTTGGTAGCCTATTCCACCCATCTACAACTCTGTTACCAAACCAATATTTGCCTATATCTTTTCTGAAACGAAATTTATCTAATTTGAAACCATTGGTACGAGTTCTTTCGCTATCACTGAGCTTTAGTACATTTGGTCATGTCCCCTTTGTTAATCCCACTAACCCACTTGAACACCTCTATCATATCCCCTCTAACTCTGCGTCTCTCTAACGAATGTAAACCTAATTTCTTCAACTTTTCTTCATACGGAAAATTTCTAATATTATGGATCATTTTTGTCATTCTACGCTGAATTCTCTCCAATGAATCTATGTCCATTCTGTAATAAGGACACCAAAATTGGACAGCATAATCCATATGGGGTCTCACTAATGACAAGTAAAGTTTTAAGATAACATCAGCAGTTCTGTTACTCACACTCCTAGAGATGAATCCGAGAATCCTGTTTGCCTTATTACGAACGCTTATGCACTGTTTTCTAGGCTTCAAATCATTGCTAACAAACACACCTAGATCTTTCTCGCAGTCTGAATTTTCTAATTCTAAATTAGCTAGTTTATATTTAACATTTGTTTGCATCTTCCCTATCTTTAATACCTTGCATTTGTCAATGTTAAACTTCATCTGCCAATTTACTGACCATTCATGTAAGGTATCTAGATCCCTTTGGAGGCACTCTATATCGCTATCTGAATCAATTGATCTCCCCATTTTAGTATCGTCTGCGAATTTACTTATCCTACTAGTTATACCTAAATCTAGGTCATTTATGTATATAAGAAACAACAGGGGACCTAATACCGATCCCTGGGGGACACCACTTTTGACTGCTCCCCACTCTGACTTGGTACCATTTATGCTGACTCTCTGTTTCCTACCAATTAACCATGACCTAATCCATCCCAACAACGACCCTCCTATTCCATGTGCCTCAACCTTTCTCATCAATCTCTCATGAGGGACTCTGTCGAAAGTTTTACTGAAATCTAAATATAATATCATATGACTTGTCACTATCTACTGCTTCATATACCTCTGAGAAAAAGCTAAGCAAATTAGTAAGGCAAGAACGTCCCTGAGTGAATCCATGCTGAGAAGAATTTATTAAGTTAAATTTTACTAAGTGGCTTCTAATTTTCCTAGCAATAATAGACTCTAGCAACTTTCCTATGATTGATGTGAGACTAATGGGACGGTAATTGGATGCTATCGATTTATCACCTTTTTTGAAGATCGGAACTACATTTGCAAGCTTCCAAGCTTCTGGAAATAAACCTGTTTCTAATGACTTGTTAAATATAAATGCTAATGGACTACTTAACTCATCTCTGCATTCTTTTAATACTCTAGCATATACCTCGTCAGGACCAGGCGATTTTTGAGGTTTCAGTCTGTCAATTTCCTTAAGCCACATCATTTCTACTTATACTAACTGTACTTAACATATTTTCTATACTATCACTATATACCATATTGACTTCTGGAATCTGTGCCAAATTTTCATTAGTGAAAACGGAAAGAAAACTGACTATTTAATGTACTGCACATTTCTAAATCATTTTCTGTTATTTCTCCTATTGAAGTTTTTAGGGGGCCTATTTCATCTCTAACTTTAGATTTATATAGTTGGTAAAAAGCTTTAGGGTTATTTTTTGAGTCGCTGGCTATCCTTATTTCATAATTTCTTTTTGCTTTCCTGATTTCCTTTTTGACCTGTCTTGATAGAGTCTGATAGTATATATGTAAATGATTTTCACCTTTCTTTATTTTTCGATATATTCCTTTCTTTTTTCCTATAAGATCTATTAGCTTATTAGTCATCCATTTTGGTTGGTTCTGCGTCGATCTAAATCTTCTTTTAGGGATATATTTATTTTGAGCATTGTGGAGTATTATGTGGAGTAGAGTCTTGCCGTTACTTGGGGAGTATTTTACGGAATTTGCAATGTTTCAACCCATATAGCTACATAGCCATAGTGAACGCCCGCCTTAACTTGGTTATAACAAAAGATACCTGATCCAATAGAGTAACCTTATGGCAAGGTGTTAAGGGTAAGGTGACAAAATGAATTGGTCCTTCCCTAATGTATGGGTGATCGTACGTGTTGAGGGCATGGGAACTCTAAACTAAGACCCTCCCTAATGGATAGATGAGCGTAAGAGTACCCGAGGTATAGTTAATTAAAATAGGGCATATATATTGGTAATCAACCCTTCAGGACTATTAAGCCTGTTTATGCCAAGTAATATTTTCAATCCTGGAGCCTCTTTTCGAAAACCTCAGTACCTTGTCCGAGGGTAGTTCGTGTTCCGTTTATATACAGTAGTTTTACATTATGGCCAATTAGGAAAACAATATGGCCTAATGATTGGGTAGATAGCTCCGTTAAGAGGATGAGTGTTGAGTTAGCGTAATGAAGTCGCATGGCCGACTCACTGGGCACATTCTCGGCAATAATTCACAGCATAAATTGGTTGTTTACACTTAATGAGTCCTGAACTGTCTGGAAGCAGTGAGATGTGTGGTGAATATGATCAAGCAAATGTTTTGTTCTTGTATACGGTGCTAATAAGTAGTGATATTAGTATTAAATAATTGTATAAAAAGAAATAATTCAAAATACTTGAATGGTTTACACCGTGTGTTCATTGATGGGAGAGACTCATGGTGGAATTGACACAGACGGTCTTCGTTGTCTCAAGCTTGTTACGTAGCCCAGACTGAGCCATTACAACGATGAAAATGAAATACAACTTCACGTGGGTTAGTTTGGCAGCTATATTAGAGTATGATACAGTATACTATACCATCATTACATCGGTATGAACCTTTCAAGGGTCAATGGTAAATATATCGGTATGAATCTCTCGAATCATATGTAAGGTTTTTGGCGAACCCCCTCCCCCCCCCGGTCACTTTCTCTCCCTCTCTATCTTTCTCTCTCTCTCTCTTTCTGTCTTCCAAATTTTATAAAGCTAATACTTTACTCTGCCTATGATACATAGCATTCCTTCATTAGGTGTTCGGAATACATGCAATTGGTGAGGTCCAGAAGTAGCCCTTAACTGGGTAAGAGTGAGAGAAGAGAGGGTGGGTGTAGTTCTGGGGTCGGAGATAAAATGGGAGGGTTTCGGTGGGGGTATGGTATCAACAAGGAGAGGAGGTGGAGGGGATACCTCTCCATCGTGCAGTGCTACTAACGCCTGAGACAGAGTAACTGAAACGAATTAATCCTGACGACTGTACCAGACATCTACAAGTATATTTGCAAGGAATGCAAGTTTTACTAGGAATTAAATGCTGCCTGATATTAAAGACCTCCGACCCTTGGGTAGTTAAAATTACGTTACATATGAATGCCCGACACAAAGGTTAACACAGACTACCTTGATGTGTTCACCATGCTATCTAGTCCACGCAGAAGTCAAAGTCCCTGCTTAGGGGTTACTCCCTACTCCTACTACCCCAGAAGGTTAGAACGGGGTAGTGCCTGTCCGCCACCCATTACTTCCCCTTCTCTCCCATGAAGAGAACAAACTACCAGGCCCCCCATTAACACCCCACCCCCAATGCCAAGTAGTAGCAAACCTCCATTTGCGAGCACACACACACACACACACACGTATTTTGACAATAACTCTTATAAGAGGCATTTTCCCATAATAAATAAGACCACCCTCGGCTCAAATAGGACTATGCCCTCAGCAGTTTTGTGTATGTGCATACACACACACGCACGCGCACACACATGTTCGCACACCTTAAAACTGTTCGTTCACAATGTGTTAATGTGTATTCGCATGTTGACTACTTATTCCGTTAAATAACCTGTCACACCTGTATACTAATTATAACTATTAATATTTTGCATTACACACACACACCATTATCAATTTCATAATTAACGGCATCGTGTTTACCTTCATTCATTAAACCTCTGACGGTTTTTGACGCATTTTCATTGTTTATCCTGGCTATAATTAGACAAATATTTACAGCTTAGGAAGGACCTGTGTGAATTAAAGGTGTTAAGCCAATCTCAATCAATCCTCTGACTTACATATATCCTTCCCAATATGAATAAATACTCAAATAATAGCTATAACACAGACAAGAAGTGCGTCATCGATTCTCAGAGGATTAATATATGAATTGTTATATATGTATTATCATGTAATAATTAAGCACAAGAATACAATACCTACTTATTTTACATGTGATGGCATAACGATATGCCCTGTTTGTTATTTGGTAGTATTATGTACAAGTATAATCTAGTCATGAATTATTGTATTTTATGTTGTCTCGGTGTATGCCACCAATTAGAAAATATTATCAAGGCGGTGCGTATATATTTCGTGCATAACTCAATATGCAGTTACACATGCAGATATAACAGTTTATGCCGTTTAATCAATATTGTATAATCATATATATATATATTTATATATATATTTATATATTTATATATATATATATTTATATTTATTTATAATTATATACAGTATATATTTACTGTATATATATATATATATATATATATATATATATATATGTATTTACTGTATATATATATATATATATGTATTTATATATATAATAATCGTGTGGTTACTTATATAGCGCCCGTTTTCCTCCTTCGAGGATTCACAAGCGCTTGGCTTTCTTTAGTCTACCAGAGACCATTACCCATCCCCCTTGCTCATGTGGAGATGGTAACCGCCGGCTATATCCCAGAAAAACTTTTCAATCTGAGCGGGGATTGAACGCGAGACCTGCAAGATGGGAATCAGGCACGCTATCAACTGAGCCAGCCGGACGGCTATATAATATTGATACTAAATGCGTTTATATTCATGGTGATCTAAAGCCGATGTTCCTGTGTCGACTGCTAAAATACCCCCTTTCCTCCAACACCTCTGCAACTACTGGAACTCCACATTACTTACACTTAAGGCCTACTAACATGTTTCAGGATAAATCCTATGATCTTAACTAGTACTATTCAGTACTAATCTAAGTGATTCTGATTAACTTGCATTAAAGATGAACGTTAATAATAGATGTGTGTTAACGTAGAAGCAATCAAAATCATTATTACAAAAGTAAATGCAAAACCTGTTGGTATCCCCTAAGAACCGAGTCAAATGTTTCAGAGAGAAAGAGAGAGAGAGAGAGACGACAGTGATAATTATCGAAAAGTTTTGTTTCATGGGTATGATGGGGACGATTTTGTTCAGATTAGGAAGGGTTTGTGAAAGTCAGAGATTTAATTGAGATAGTCTTAACCCATTATATTCACACAGATCCTTCCTAATTTGTAAATAATCGTTTAATTATAGCCAGGACAAACTGTCAAAATGCGTGAAAACCGTCAGAGGGTTAATGAATGAATGAAGGTAAATACGATATCATTACTTATGAAATTGATAATGGTGTGTGTGTGTGTGTGTATGTAGGCTACTGCAAAAGATTACTTAAACTATAAGTTATAATTTTTATATCGGTGTGATATAGGTTATTTACCGGAATAAATAGTCAACTTGTGAATACACAATAATAAATGTTAAAACATTGTTTTAAAATATGAGAGAATGTGTGTGTGTGTGTGTGTGTGTACATATACACACAACTGCTGAGGGCGTCCCCTATTTGATCAGAGGGTGATCTTATTTGTTCTTAAAAGAGTGATTGTCAAAGATGTGTATGTGTGTGTGTCAACCTCCTGTCTGCATTGGGGGATGGTGTAAGTGGGGGGGACCTGGTAGTTTGTCCTCTTAATGGGAGGGAAGGGGGAGTAAGGGGTGATGGACAGGCACCACCCCATCCCTGCTGTCTGGGGTAGGAGTAGTAAGGATGAACGGGCAGGTACACTCACGGCGGTAAGTCGTAGGCCAGGGGTGTGCCAAAGTCCTAGCCACACAATGGCAGCAGGTTCAAACAATATCTACCTTTGTTGGTTGAGCGGGCACGACGCCAGTGGGAATGAGACAGGGAAGAGTTTCATCGATTGACGTAGAAATGTGGCGAAAGGTCTTAAAATCGACTAAATAATGGGTCAAACATATAACATCTAAAAACTAATGGGGCTAAGGGAGAAAGTGGTCCAGAAACCCGACCCATTAAAAAGTTAAGAGTCTATCTCAAGTAATTATTTTATCTACCATACATCTGTCCTAACTTTAACCGCTTCAGACTCATATGACGCAGAGGTTGCCAGATTAGCAATAATAAATAGAGTTCTCTCACTCTTATAATTACCTCTCCAAAATTAGTTTTCTGCCCACAGCTAACTCAAAGACAACTGCAGAGGTTGAAGTAACTAAACTAAAGGTTTGTAAATACCCCTGAGGTAATTCTGCATAACTACTACTCCTGTTATTTTAGGTGTTATTTATTTTATTTTTGTAGTTTAATGCTTTGTAAGTGTGTATTTTCTAGTTAGAAAGTGAGGAAAGCACTATTTATTAGCATTTGTATTAGTAATTGTAATTCCGATACCTCAACAATCTAGGGGAGAGTTTGGGAATGCGGGGTTTTGGGTGGGGTAAATATATGGGTATTATGGGAATAACTCTAAAAATGTAATAAATACAATTGACTTTTTTGGTTAAATTTTGAAATTTTGAAATCCGAGCCAAGTTTTGGCAAAAGTTGGCTCGGATTTGGCAAATTTTCAGAAGCTAATAAGGGCAAAATTGGAAAAAAAACTTGGCTCGGAATTCACCCTTTTTCAGATGAAGAAAACCCCAAAGTGTTGACCAAACTTGGCTGCGGTTTTTCAAATTTTCAGAGTCCCAAATCACAGTAACCTCATTTTGAAAGTTGGCTCGGGTTTTCTTGTTTTTCAACGTGGAAAAACCCAGTAAGAATGGGGTTAACATTAGCCTAACCTAACCTAACATAACCTAGTATTATGGGTGGGGGCTGCCGGCCCCACACCCCCGCTATCCTAAATCCATGAAATCCGAGCCAAGTTTTGTCATTAACCTAACCAAATAACCTAACGTAACCTAACCTAGTATTATGGGGTTAACATTAGCCTAACCTAACATAACATAACATAACCTAACCTATTATTATGGGTGGGGGCTTCTGCCCCCACACCCCTGCTAAATCCATTAAATCAGAGGCAAGTTTTGTCATTAACCTATCCTAACCTAGTATGATGGGGTTAACATTAGCCTAGCCTAGCCTAACCTAACCTACCTAACATAGTATTATGGGTGGGGGCTGCCGCCCCCACACCCCCGCTAAATCCATTAAATCCGAGCCAAATTTTGTCATTAACCTAACAAATTAACCTAACCTAGTATTATGGGTGGGGGCTGCCGCCCCCACGCCCCCACTAAATCCCTGAAATCCGAGCCAAGTTATGCCATTAACCTAACCAAAGACCCTAACCTAACCTTGACCTAACACCTAGTATAGGCTATGTCCCCTAGACGATAACATACCTTAATGAGAGGCTGAAGAGGTTGATGCAGTAGGTTGAGAGGCTGAAGAAGAGGTTGCAGTAGGTTGAGAAGACAGTTTCTCGTATTTCATTTATAGTGAACTTGCGACGGTAATTACATGTACACCAACAAAGTATCGTTCATGAAATGCCACCGCCATGATGATGCAATCTGTCGGTATCAGCTGCACACATGGACAGGTGTTGAGTGTGTGCAGGGTGGCTGAGGATATGTCCCTGTTTAATGGGCGAAATAGGCCCTTTTGACATGGAAAAGACCCTGTAATCCAAGCCCTACGGGTCTATTTACGGTTATATATTGAAGAAAGATAGCCAATTAGCCATACTAGAGAAATACCGCCAAAAATATCCCTAAATGTGAGTAAAACTCACCGTGTATGACGCCTTCCAGATGGAGGTTGAGTTTGAAACTGACGTCACAGGCGAAGTGCATTGTGGTTACAAGTTAAAATGTAAATTTTTACAAATCGATATCCAAAAAAGTAAGATTTTGTAGAGAAATGAGAAAGTAATACATTCAAACAGTATATGTAAAACACTGGAAGACAAGGAAGTGGAAATTGTAAAAGAAAATAATAATTTGTTGGGAAAATAAAAATGTATTGTCAGCAGCTCCACTCTGATTGGCTAATGAACATCCGGGAACATCTGGGAGGAGTGTAGAATGTAAACAAAGTGTTATGGACTCAGTGAACTGGCTGGACAAAACTAACTCTGAAAATTTTATAGGGGGGTGACAATCAAATTGATAAAATAAGATAAGTAGCGCTTATCCGCACATCTGTAGGGTCCCTTGAGCAAGGTAAGATCAACAACAAATAATTACCTAAGAAAGGAATCCCGTAATCGAGGAGTAGTAGTGGTGTAGTTAACCCAATGTCGTCTACATGTAATTGAAATAAAATTACAAAGCCGTCGTCGGTACAGAAGGGGTTAATGTTCCTTTTTTTTTTATCATGTATCCCTTCTCTGACTCCCATACCCCAATTATCTACCTCTTCACTCATTCCTCCACCCCCTCCAACCTCTATCCTCCGTCTCCTACCCCTCCTCTCCTCTCCAACCTCTAACAACCTGCCTTCCCCCCCCCCCCCGCCTCCCCTATCCCACTAACACACACCCCTCCCTCCTACCTCCCTTCTCCCCCTCCTCTCCTATTCCACCTTTATCCTCCCTTCTCCCTACCCTCCTCTTCTCCCCTACCTATATCATCCCTTCTCCCACACCCCTCCTTCCTCCCTGTAACACCCCTCCCCCCCTCCTTCCTTCCCTCTATCTCATTCCTCCTCCCCCTTACACCTCCATCCACCCTTTCTCCATTCCCTTGACAATAAGAGTGGTCAAAACTTCCTGACTCGTGATCGAAGATTCATTATTTAGAAACACGTACAGTATTTTATGCTAAAGCAGTAACATTATATTACATTTACGTTCGAAAATGGAATATAATAGACTACACGATACTTCCATAGCAATTGCTTGCGGTAATCTTACTATTATAGTCAACTAAAAACATTATTCATAGCTTCAGATATCCAAGAGTTGTCAAGTTGCCTCGAATCCTCAAGTTAGAAATCCTAAGTATGGGGGACCGGCCATGTTTCCTCTGGACGCCATTTAAGAGCCATGACTATCAAAAGACGCCAGTATATTTTAGCTTTGATTATATACAATGTAGATCCAAAGATTCAATTACATATCTGGTACCAGTATTACCAAATGTTTATTATGGTTAACCCTTGTTTAGCGGGACCCGACTCAAGTCAGCCTAGAGAACCAAGGACTAAGTGGCGGGGCCCGACTTAAGTCTGTGTGCAATTTTTGAGCAATAATGGCTCTGAGAGAGAGAGACGAGCGATGGGAGGAGCGTAGGTCGGCTCATGACCGCTTGGCACGGGTCCCGCGTGACTACTGACATTCCCTCCACATACATCCACACTCACTGCCTCGCTACACAGGGAATTATGTAAGGATATTACCGTATTTTAGGGATTTTGCACTCGTCTTGCACGATCGTTGCAAGAGAACGTGTGGTCGTAGAAAGATGGTTCTGGTGTCATTGGAAAGCTCAATTTACGCCCTTTCAGGGATACATAATTGTATTACGCTCTGGCTTTTTGTTTATGCATAAAAAAGAGCACGGAAACAAGGTCGTTTAGGGTAAAACCGCCCGCTTGCCAGGTAGTAGAAGTTACCGACCTAGCCGCTCGTGGAGTGTTAACCCTTATTTAGCGGGGTCGGACTTAAGTCCGATACGAAAAAATTGGACTAAATGGCGGGGTCGGACTTAAGTCCTTGGGCGTATTCCCGCCCTAATTTAGGTGGAAAGCGAAACTTGGTGGTCAGGCAGTGTACTACAAGGGCCCACCCACACATCCCCACTGCGTGACCGTGACTAAGTGACCCTCAAGCAGCCATAATGGAAGGTCAAGATTTGCCCGTGTTCGATTCGGTGGCCGCCATCCCTAGTGCGTCGCGCCACCCTACTAACCACGCCCGGCTCACCACCCAGGAACTAGATATCATGCTGAACTCTTCAGAACTTTCTAATAAGCTGTTGGATGAAACCGTCGAAGGTCTGGGTGAGAGTTTTGGTAGTGTGGATTACTCGGAAGACGAAAATAACCCGATCATAGGCTTTCACCCCAAGCATAATTTGCGTGGGGTGGATGTTGTAGTTGATATTGGACAGACCCTTGAGCAAATTGGAGACGTTCCTGATGAAGAACATACTGGTGTGGGTGTTGGTAAGTACAATTTATATTTTATAATTGCTTGAAAATGTGATTGCAAGCATTTTATCACCTTACGAGCGGCTGGTGGAGTATATTTCACTGTGCCGCCCAGCGGGTTTTTTTTTTTTACCCTAAATGGGGATGTTCCGTGCTCTTTTTCATGCATAAACAAGACCCAGAGCGTAATACAAGTATGTATCCTGAAAGTGCGTAAATTGAGCTTTCCAATGACACTCGAACCATCCTTTTACGATCACTGGTTGTCTTTCAACGATCGTAAAACACGAGTGCAAAAACCCTAAAATACGGTAATTTCCTTATAGAATTCCCTGTGTGGCGAGCGGTCTTGAGGTAATTTATGCTCCTAATCATCGCTCCGCTCTCTCTCAGAGCTCATTAGGTCCTCAAAATTGCACTCTACAAGAAATTTCCTTTGCATTTTATAGCGTATTATTTGCAGGCGTTCGGTAAATTTCTTACGGTAATACAAACAACCAAAGATTGAATATTTGTGCTTGGCATTATATGATTGTGGAGAACAGATGTAGGCCTACCGTATATATTATGTTTTCATATATT
Organism: Paralithodes platypus; assembly: GCA_032716605.1. Taxonomy (NCBI): domain Eukaryota; kingdom Metazoa; phylum Arthropoda; class Malacostraca; order Decapoda; family Lithodidae; genus Paralithodes; species Paralithodes platypus. The sequence continues at coordinate 38,230,961 of CM064530.1, forward strand.
ATATGATACATGTGTAACATTTTTATATTATCACGACTATCTCTCTCTCTCTCTCTCTGTCTCACTCTCTTTGTTTGTACTCCTTTGTACTCTCTTTGTCTGATGTAGGCCAGGGCACGCCCCTAAACTAATCTCTTCCCTCCCAGGGGAAATCACACCTAGCAGATGTTTTTGACCTCCCCTCTCTCTCTGTCTGTCTTCCTCTCTGGGTCTACCTATACTGCATGTGACATTGAAATTGCTTGAGAGTTTGATTGCAAGCATTTTATAGCGTATTATTTGCAGGCGTTCGGTAAATTTCTCACGATAACCAGGGTGTATGGTACATTTCTCACGATAATACAAGCAACAACGAAGCTTGGCGAAGATTGTGGTCTACAATATACCTTTTTATAATTGCATGTGACCTTGTAATTGCTTGAAAGTTTGATTGCAAGCATTTTATAGCGTATTATTTTCAGGCGTTCAATAAATTTGATAAATATATCAAAATAAGTCCTGTGGGACTATGAAATAGCTATTATTGGACAAGGACAATATTTTGTTCATCCCTCCACTGGAACATCAACAACAATGTCAACAACGTATCGCCGACGGCAATCGTAAGATTCAGAGTCGTAAAGATTCCAGGACGAGCTCAATAGAAAATGAATGAATGAAATGAATGAGTGTGCAGTACTGCCAATACGTATAGCGACTTCCGCTAGATCTAGAGACCTTTACTTCGATCTAGCAGCAATGACTTACACTAGCGGTTTAGTTTTGAAATTTCAGAACAATTTCGAAGTGATATTATATGGATTTTGCCAATTCATATTTCTAGTGGTATTTATCATGTCTTACATCTAACAATATATGCTAGCGGATTTAATTTCAATTGGTAACCCTCCCGCTCTAGTCGGCTCCAAGAAAATCGATAATGGTGGCACTTTAGTAAACCGGTGATAAACAAAAACGCATGCGGATCGGTTTGGTGTATCGGTATTATGGTAAGTTGGCTACCTACTATTGTTTATACGATATAGTAAGTAATGATAAGTAAATTATTATATATTATATATAAAACAAAAACAAAATTCCTGCAAAGCAAGCGAAACAGAGAGAGAGAGAGAGAATGCAGAAACTGAACTGAAGAAAGAGTGAAAAAGATATAATAATACAGAAATATTACAAGCAAATAAATGAAATAGAGGGATTAGTTAGAGAAAATAATAATGAGAAATACATAATACGAATGAGGAAGAGGGAAAGCGAGCGAGCTAGAGAGAGAGAGAGAGAGAGACAGGAAGAGTGAGAGAGATTAGAGGAAATAGAGAGATTGCAAGCATTTTATAGCGTATTATTTGCAGGCGTTCAGTAAATTTCTTACGGTAATACAAACTATGAAAGATTGAATATTTGTGCTTGGCATTATATGATTGTGGGGAACAGATGTAGGCCTACCGTATAGATTATTTTTTCATATATATACGATACATATGTAACATTGTTATATTATCACGACACTCTCTCTCTCTCTTGTCTCTTCCTCTCTGGGTCGGTTACCTATAGCCTACATTTATAATTGCATGTGACCTTGAAATTGCTTGAGAGTTTGATTGCAAGCATTTTATAGCGTATTATTTGCAGGCGTTCAGTAAATTTCTTACGGTAATACAAACAACCAAACAACGAAAGATTGAATATTTGTGCTGCACATCCCTCATACGAAATACCATTCCCACCGTATAGAGAGAATACAGAAACTGAACTGAAGACAGAGTGAAAAAGATATAATAATACAGAAATATTACAAGCAAATAAATGAAATAGAGGGATTAGTTAGAGAAAATAATAATGAGAAATACATATACGGATGAGGAAGAGAGAAAGGGGGCACAAGTGGGGAAAGCGAGCGAGCCAGAGAGAGAGACAGACAGACAGGAGGAGGGAGAGAGATTAGAGAAAATAATAATGAGAATTACATATACGGATGAGGAAGAGAGAGAGAGAGACAGAGTGCACGAGAGAGGGAAAGCGAGCAAGCCAGAGAGAGAGAGAGAGAGAGAAACAGACAGACAGACAGAGAGAGAGAGAGAGAGAGAGAGAATACAGAAATAAGGAGAAATAAGAGAAAAATAAGACCGATTACCGAAGGAATAGTAGACGCCCTAGAGGCCGAAGTCAGGCCAAAGCAAACGCAACCGAACGCGCCTGGGAAATAGACCAAAAAGTACCTCCTCTTCCTCACCTCTTCCCACCCTCCACACTCATTCATAACATCCATTCATAGACTTATATGGGGAGACGAAGAGTTGCTCTTTCCAAAAATGATCGTTTCGTTCGCATTGGAGCCATAGTAACGGCGCTAGGGCGAGTGAAATTGAGCGAATATTTCGGGATTATGCCCGCTGAGCGGTACAGTGTAAAATACCTTACCACCCGCTAAATAAGGGTTAAACAGAAGAGCCATGAAACTAAAACTGAATCCAAACCTTACACCACACCGTATGTGAAAAGTCAGGGGCCTTTTACATCACAGTATAAGCCGAAACCGAAATTTATGTGTTTTAGTTGCCACCAGGAGGGTCATAAGGCAAATGAGTGCCCTAGTCGACCTCCTCTGGCAGCCGTGTCTTTTGCTCACAGCATTGGAGTGTTCAAGAGGACATCGGAGTTTGTTAGAGGCATTTCTTCCGAGGTAAATACACTGCCAGTGCAGAAGGATCTGGAAGGCTTATTCCCTGTCCGTGATGCCTTTAGTGACCACAGGGGACTCGGTTGTGTGGAGTGGGGGGGTAGAAGACATGAGGTGAGAATTTTGCGTGACACTGGGGCATCGCAAACACTGTTGAGAAATTTCACTGGTAAACCTGTCAATACGGCACGGGTGGTTGTGGTTGAGGGAGTTAATGCGACAAGGTCATACCCGCTTGTAAGAATGAAGGTGGAAGTTGATGGTGTGACTCGGGACCTGGATGTAGGAATTGTGGAGAAGTTACCTGTTGGGGGCGTCGACCTCCTTCTCGGCAACGACTTTGCGGGACCTACTTCTGAGGCTCCACCCTTGGTCGTTGCCGAGAAGCCGGCCGACGTGAGTAGGGAGGAGCAGGAGTGGGTTGAGAAGTGTCCGGTGCAGCCTATGGCGTGTGTTGTCACCGGAGATCCTGCATCCAGGGAGTCACATTCTGGTCAGCAATCTTTAGATCAGCGGTGGAAGGGTACCGAGAAGGGGTTGAAAGTTGATACGGTTGAGAGTTTAGTATCAACGGACCTTCTCGGGGACTCATTATTAGGACCACATTTCGAGTCTGGAGAAGACCCAGTAACTGTTCCTGAAGGGGCAGAGGATGGGCTTATAAAGACGAAAGAGTTGAAGGAGGACAGTGATGCACAGTCGGGAGATGTAGCAACAAGGTACCCTGACGCGTACGCTGTGAGAAATGGGTCAGCGAAGACAGTGGTCCGAAGCTTGCTAGTGTATTTTTCCCGGTATGGTTACCCGCAGGGGATTCAGTCAGTCCAGGGACCCAACTTCACTTCTAGCCTCTTTGTTCAAGCAATGCCGCAGCATGAGATTGTTGGGGTTGTGTCATCTGCGTATCATCCGGAGAGCCAGGGTGTGTTAGAGCGATGGCACTCAGCCTTGAAATCTGTGCTTCGTTGTTGTTGCTTTGAGAGTGGGAAGGATTGGGATCTTGGCCTGCCATGTGTTTTGTTTGCTGTGCGGGAGGTACCTGGGGAGAGTTTGGGATTCAGTCCTAATGAGCTCGTCTTTGGACACCGTGTCAGAGGACCTCTCCATATGGTTGAAGAAGTATGGGAGGGAGCAGAAAAACCTTGTTCTATGCTCAAGTGTGTCCTCGACAGTCGAGAACGGATGTTGCGCAGTCTGGAGTTGGCTGGCCGTAATTTGACTAGCTCTCAGGCCCTCAGGAAGGACAGGTACGACCTCAAGGTTGAACTCAGGGAGTTTCACGTGGGTCAGGTGGTGTTGTTTCTACTGCCCCTTGTAGGACACCCCTTATCCGCGAAGTACGCTGGTCCTTATAGGGTGGTGGAGGAGCTATCAGACCTGGATTACTTGGTAGCCACTCCAGACAGACGGAAGCGCAATCAGGTATGTCATGTTAATCCCATGAAGGAGTATGGGAGGCACCCCCCTGAGCCTCTCACTGTGCCTGTGATGACGTTTAGCAGTCAAGGTGGAGAAGGAGAACGGGACAGTCAAGCTCAGGTGGAGGATAACTGGAAGGATAAGAAGTTAGAATGGGCGCCTGAGTGTGAGAAGGTGTTTAGAGAAGCAAAACACCAGTTGTGCACTCACCCGATCCTCAGGGCCCCTGACTTTAGCCTACCTTTCCAACTAGCAACGGAGGCGAGTGGTGTGGGGGCTGGTGCCATCCGTGTGGAAAAGGACGATGATGGGCTGGAGCATCCTGCTAGTTTCTGCTCGGAGAAGTACAATTCGGCCCAGGGGAGCTGCTCTGTTGTCGAGGAGGAGCTGCTAGCGGTTGTGCTTGCGCTGGGGCATTTCAAGGTCTATGTTCCAGCCTATGGTCCGGTCGTTGTAGTTTACCCAGATCATCACCCTCTCAAGTTCTTGGACCAGTTTCACAATCGGAATATGAGGCTGACCAGGTGGTCACTAAGGTTCTTGGTATATAACCTGGACATACGCCATATTGCCGGTTGTGACAACGTGGTTGCAGATGGTCGTTCAAGGGTATATGATCCAGGGTAGATTGACACACGGGTAGCCTCCTGCTTTAGTTTGAATAGTATTTTGCGCTTGGTGCTTGTTGGCTCGCGGTTGTAGCCCAGCGTATTGGGTCGTAAAGCAGGAGTTGAGCGTTTGGTATAGAAGAAAAAACTAGGCTTGCCCCTATAGTGCAGCCGAAATAAACAAATTAAAAACATAAAAATCAAATAAAAACTCTTTCTTTGATAGTTGAATTTTTTCAGTATATTATAGCAGTAATTCTGAGTTGCACTCCTCTCAGAATGCTGGGCTAGTGAAGCTCGCTCTTGAGGAGCATAACTACATATAATTTAACCTATTGTGTTTGGGAGGGTTATAATTTTGTAAAATGTTTTGTTGAGGTACTGTGCCAGATATTTTACTGCTGCTGGGTGATGGGAAGTAGAGATATAGCATGGGTTCTAACCATCAGATTTTTGTGAGCCTTGGGGCCTCTGAGAAAAATCTTGGGGGGGGGGGGGGGGGGGGGGGGGGGGGGGGGGTGACGTTAACCACTCTGTTAGAACCGCATGGCTTGTCCTACAGTGACTCGCTAGGATCGGCAGGGCAGTGGATGTGGCTACAGTTTATGTATTAGAGTGTGCTTTATTTCATATGAAAGCTTGTGTCATGGGCAGTCCAGAAAGGCTCTTTGTTTTCACCCATGTCAAGGCTTTCTATATTTAATTGTAAAGTATATGTTTTATCATTAACTAGTAATGATGGGATCTGGGAGAGAGAGAGAGAGAGAGTAGAACAGAGTGAGAGGGGGGCGCGCAGTGTTTTTGCCCCGCTCGATGACGTCACGGCTGGCTGCCTCGTGGGGGTTGGTTGAGGGAGGTCCTTACCATATTGCTAGCTTCTTTGCTAGTGGCTAGAGGACTTGTTACCGCTTTTTTCCCACGCGGCTCGAGCTAGTGCGAGTATATATACAGATCCTCGCCACTTTCTCCCTCAGATCTGGTTTCTAGAACGCATCTATCTTATCCCTTGCTACCTGTCCCCCGCTCTACACCTGAGAATCTTTTCCTCTGCCTACCTCTCTCTTTTTTCATATCTTTCACCACCTTTTATTAATATTATACCCCCTCTGGTTAACTCAGCAAAATCAGCTTCATGCTGGCCAGTTGTATTGTGCGTTAAGCTCTGATATAACCTATGTATGTTTAGTTGTTAAGATAAGTTGATCACGAAGCATTGGTTGGCATTCATATTGTTTAGTACCGCTTCCTATAAGTATTAGTGTTCTGCTGGATTAGATAATGCTATTATCTGATATTATAAGGTATTGTTTCCTACGAGTGTTGGCTTTAGGAAAAAGCTGCACGACATACCTGAGAACTGGAGTTGATTGAGTAAATTCTAGTCTGTGTGCCATTGACAGTAGAGCATGCACGAATGAGGGCTTTTTGCCTATACCATTCTGCACTGTTCTAAGCTCGTTGTTTGTCTTTGAGGTACGCCAGGAGAACGCTTAATACTTCGGTATTAAGGTTTCTCAAGAGAGCTACCCTTCCCTATAACGTAATATTTGACGCACAGACTTGAGATTTGCACTAGGCTATGCGGCATGCCATGCGCACCAGTATCTCGTATCATTGACTCTAGCTAGACTTTATCAGTCACAGTAGACATTAAGTATATTAACCTAATTACTCTTTTTATGCATACCCATTTATGATTACACAAGCATTTCGCAGCCTAGTTTGATGTATGGAGACACAAACGACTTAGGCTGTTTTTGTTGATAGGAATACTGCATTGTCGTGGCGATTATTATTATTGTTGTAGTGTTTAGGATATTCTTGGCCCCGACTGCATTATATATTCTGCCTTTTTGTGTGCATAGCCTGCACGAGCATTGTTCCGCTGCCTGCCTTTTTGGGTTCCATTTCCGATACGAGCATCTTTATAGCATCTAACATTTAAAGACGATTCCTTGTTAGTGTTGAAGGACTTTAGTGCACTTTCTTTCATGCAGGAGTGCCTGATATTTATTGATTAAAGTAACGTAAGCTGTAACTTCTCTTACCACCTTACTATGCATACCATAACCAAGCACCTTCGGTTATAGGTAGTAATAGGCTGTTTTCACATAACATTAAGCCTAGAGTAGACCCACATTTATTTAGAGTTTGATAGCCTATTATTGCATATAGAACTCTGTAGAGTATTTGTGTTCTTTGTCAACTGGGAATATACATCAGAGGTTGGATCTAGCGCTTTCTGTTGTAGCATTTATGCCATTACTAGTCCAATGAATAAGAGCCCTGATATATTTAAACCCCAGTCGTAACACAATTCCTTCATCAAATCCTGTAAGTATTGCAAAGGAAAGCATTGGTTTTCCCTTTGTACCCAGGCTGATCGGCACGACGGCAAATAAAAAGGGAGAACCACCAAAGAGTCGCATGATAAAAATAAAAGCGAGGGTAATAAAGTATCTATGTCCATTGCTTCTAGAGCATGTCAAATGCTTCCTACTATGATGCTGCCAGTAGTGGGGAGTAATAATAAGCATATAATGACGCGAACCTTACTCGACCAGTGCTCACAGAGGTCATTCGTTCTGCGGTCATCATTGCCACATCTCAAGTGTACCAGCAAGGGTCAAGAGAATTTGTGTCTCCATGGTTTCACTGGTGAAGTAGATTCCAGTGACTATGATATAGTGGAGATTTCCTATGTATATAGAAGGAAAGTATGTCCCATCAAGGCTGTTGGGGTCGACAAACTACCCAGTTTCTATGTGGCATCAGAGATTCAACCACAATTGAAATATCTCAGAAGCAAGGGTTTTAAACTGGCTGATGATCAACTCTCTGCTAACAATGGAATTATAAGAACATAAGAACATAAGAAAATGGGAGTCTGCAGAAAGCCGATTGGCCTAAGCAAGGCAGATCCCTGTCCCACACAACCCCAATTACAAAGCCCAATTATAGGCTCAACACTCTAATACCCTGAGGATCATCTTACCAAAACGGTTAGAGATTAACGCAGGATTACGGGGGTCTGCAGAGCGCTGATTGGCCCAACCCTGCTGATCCCCCTTCACACCCAACCCTTCTCGTCCATATGCTTATCCAATTTTATCTTAAAGCTCCCTATCGTTTTTAATCCCACTATAGCACTTGGTAGTCCATTCCACCCATCTATAACTCTGTTACCAAACCAATATTTGCCTATATCTTTTCTGAAACGAAATTTATCTAATTTGAAACCATTGGTAAGAGTTCTTTCGCTATCACTGAGCTTTAGTACATTTGTCATGTCCCCTTTGTTAATCCCACTAACCCACTTGAACACCTATCATATCCCCTCTAACTCTGCGTCTCTCTACCGAATGTAAGCCTAATTTCTTCAACCTTTCTTTATACGGAAGATTTCTAATATTATGGATCATTTTTGTCATTCTACGTTGTACTCTCTCCAATGAATCTATGTCCATTCTGTAATAAGGACACCAAAATTGAACTGCATAATCCATATGGGGTCTCACTAATGACAAGTAAAGTTTTAAGATAACATCAGCAGTTCTGTTACTCACACTCCTAGAGATGAACCCGAGAATCCTGTTTGCCTTGTTTCGAACGCTTATACACTGTTGTCTAGGCTTCAAATCATTGCTGACAAACACACCTAGATCTTTCTCACAATTCGAGTTTTCTAATTCCACATTAGCTAGTTTATATTTAACATTTGTATGCATCTTCCCTATCTTTAATACCTTGCATTTGTCAATGTTAAACTTCATCTGCCAATTTACTGACCATTCGTGTAAGGTATCTAGATCCCTTTGGAGGCACTCTATATCTCTATCTGAATCATTTGTTCTCCCCATTTTGGTATCGTCTGCAAATTTACTTATCCTACTAGTTATACCTAAATCAAGGTCATTTATGTATATAACAAACAACAGAGGACCTAATACAGATCCCTGGGGGACACCACTTTTGACTGCTCCCCATTCTGACTTCGTACCATTTATACTGACTCTCTGCTTCCTACCAATTAGCCATGACCTAATCCATCCCAACAACGCCCCACCTATTCCATGCGCCTCAACCTTTCTCATCAATCTCTCATGGGGGACTCTGTCGAAAGCTTTACTGAAATCTAAATATATTATATCATATGACTTGTCATTATCTACTGCTTCATATACCTCTGAGAAAAAACAAAGCAAATTAGTAAGGCAAGAACGTCCCTGAGTGAATCCATGCTGAGAAGAATTATTAAATTAAATGTATCTAAGTGGTTTTCTAATTTTACTAGCAATAATTGACTCTAGTAGCTTTCCTATGATTGATGTAAGACTAATGGGACGGTAATTGGATGCTATTGATTTGTCACCTTTTTTGAAGATCGGAACTACGTTTGCAAGCTTCCAAGCTTCTGGAAACTATACCTGTCTCCAATGACTTGTTAAATAAAAATGTTAATGGGTAACTTAACTCATCCCTACATTCTTTTAATACTCTAGCATATACCTCATCAGGACCAGGCGATTTATGTGGTTTCAGTCTGTCAATTTCCTTAAGCACATCATTTCTACTTATAGTAACCGTACTTAACCTATTTTCTATACTATCGCTATATACCTTACGGACTTCTGGAAACTGTGCCAAATTTTCATTAGTGAAAAACGGAAAGAAATTGACTATTTAATGTACTGCACATTTCTAAATCATTTTCTGTCATTTCTCCTATCAAAGTTTTAAGGGGACCGATTACATCTCTAACCTTGGATTTATATAGTTGGTAAAAAGCTTTAGGATTATTTTTTGAGTCATTGGCAACCTTAATTTCATAATTTCTTTTTCTTTCCTAATATCCATTTTTACCTGTCTTGATAGATTCTGATAGTAAACAAGTAGGTGAATTTCGCCTTTCCTAATTTTTCTATATATTCCTCTCTTTTGTCCTAGAAGATCTAATAGTCTATTATTCATCCATTTTGGGTTGGTTCTGTGTTGATCTAAATTTTCTTTTGGGGATGTATGTATGCTACTGGTCGGAGCTGATTATTACTACGACCTGGTTCACCCTGGATATCGACGGATAAATAAGCTGATATTGCTCCCCACAATATAAGGGTATGCCATTTCCGGATCCTATGCAACTTCATCTCAAGACACAATGGTGGAGGTAGTTACGGTTCTTAAAGTAGCAGTAAGCCCCATAGACAAATACGTTGGGTCTACTGTTCCTGATAATCCATGCACTGATATAGATAAGCTATGCGACTTAGATAATATTGGCATTGACCCACATTTACTTGATCGGGAGTCCAAGCTAGCGTTGAGCTCGTACGAAGAAACTGTAACGTATGATTCTGGCAGGGGTCAATATGTGGTAAAGCTCCCTTGGAATAACAATAGGAGTAAATTTCATACAAACTTCAATCTAGCGCTTGGTAGGTTACGGGGCCTTCAGAAGCAGTTTGTCAAGGATCCAAATTGTTGCGAAACATATGCGGCAGTACTAGAAGAGCAGGTACAACGTGGATTTGTTGAAAGAGTAGATCCAGGTGAGTTTGGGGATAACATTCATTACCTTGCTCACCATGGGATAAAAGAGAACAGTTCCACCACTCCTGTTCGTATTGTGTATGACTGCTCAGCTAAATCCAGTGATCACTTTTATAGCCTGAATGATTGTCTGTACACGGATCCATCCCTGGTCTCTGATCTCGCGCAAATTATGTTACGCTTCAGATGTCATAAAAAAAATTGCAAGGGTCGCCGATATTGAGAAGGCCTTCCTGATGCATCAACTCCATCGTGAAGACAGGGACTCCACAAGATTGTTATGGCCTCGGGACCCAATGGATCTGGATTCAGAGTATCTGGTCTACAGATTCAAGGTCGTTTTATTCGGAACGACCTGTTCCCAGTTCCTTCTCAACGCTACTATCTTACGACATCTTGAGGAGGCTGGACTAGATCCTGACTTCAAGAATGAGATAAAGCAGGGGATCTATGTGGACAATCTTCAAGGCACTGGAGACGATGAAGTTTTATTGCTCAAAAGATGGTGGGAGATCTGCGATATATTTGCCAAGCCTCATTTATACTTGAGAGAATGGGCCACTAATAGTGATCTTTTGAAAGGTCAATTTGCTTCTGACGGTGTGGCTACTGAGAATAGTGAGGTGAAGTTTTTAGGTCACAAATGGGACACTACCACAGATTGTATATCCTTCTGTCACTCACCATGCGACAGTGAGATTATGACCAAGCGAAACTGCTTAAGCTTGTCTGCGAGGTTGTTTGATCCCTTAGGCTATTTGCTGCCTTTCACTATTCGTGCTCATATATTCTTATAGCAATTGTGGCAGATAAAGCTAGACTGGGACACACCACTCCCGACTGAGCTACAGGATACTTGACGGTTAATTCAGTCGGACCTTTCCACATGTTGCAAGGTTCAACTTGATCGTCAAGTTATAGGTGGTTCGCAGGTGGATCTACATGCTTTTGCTGATGCCAGTAATAGTTCGTACGGTACTGCCATATACTTATGCAATGGTAGTGAAGCGAAACTGGCTATAGCAAAGGCCAAAATAGCCCCAATTAAAGATTACAGTTCCTAGATTAGAACTTACTGCATTGCTTCTGTCTGCTCGTCTAATAAAGTTTACTCTGGATGCTTATACAGACATACTACAGTTTGATAATGTCTATGTCTGAAGCGACAGCCAAATAGCACATTCTTGGGTACACAGCCAGAAGGTGTTACCTGTTTGTTTTAAATCGCACTGATGAGATGCATAACTTGGTTCCTACGGCTAAATTTTGCTATGTGAGTACCAAAGATAACCCCGGTGACAATAATTTCCCGGGGGATCTCGGCGCAACAGTTTTTATCATCCTCTATTTGGTGGCAAGGACCTACATGGCTTACATCTCCAACTAAATTGCCCCAGGATTTCAGGGAATTCATAATCTGATCCATCAAGTCGGCCCCAAAATGATGTGTTAAGTAGTTCGACTGTGAGTACTACACATCAGGATAACAAGTTGGTAGAGTGAGAACGTTATGGCAGCTATGATCAAGTAATACGGATATCTACATGGATATACCGTTTCATTAACAACATGAGAAGTCGGGCTCACAGGTCTTTCCTTAGTGAAAATTCGAAGCAAATCAGACTCCATGAATTGAGATCAGCAGAAGCGAAAATAATATGTTTAGTACAAAAGGAATCTTATCCTACTGAATATGAAATGCTGAACAAGGAGTCAAAGGCCAAACCCTCAAACTTAATTAGGCAGCTAGGATTATATATGGAAGGAGGCATAATTAAGTGTAGAGGCAGGATCCAGAAGGCGGACATTATTGATTCTGGAAAATATCCTGTTCTCCTTAGCTCCTCTCATTTGATTACCAAACTGTTGATTCGCAAATGCCATGAGATCTGCCTACATTTTGGCGTAAATTATGTTCTGGCTTATATGCGACAACGTTGGTGGATCCCTAAGATGCGACAAGCTATTATAGGGATCCACAATAGCTGTACTATCTGTAAAAGATTACAGGGTAAGCCTTACTCCCCAGTTGATCTACCTACCTTGCCTGAGTTCAGGGTACAACGGACTGAACCATTTCAGGTAACCGGGGTAGACTATACGGGAGCGATTCAAATTAGGGAATTGCTCGGTAATATCACTTAGGTATATGCCGTACTCTTCACATGTGCGGTAACCAGAGCGATTTACATTGAATTGATTGACGACTTATCCAGTGAGGGTTTTTTACATACTATAAGACGCTTTGCAGGTCGCAATGGTTTCCTTCAGATTATTCTGAGCGATAATGCGACTTGTTTTGTCGGGTCATCCAAATATCTCAAAGATATAATGGATGACCTACAGGTGGTGTCTACCCTCACTGGAAAGAGTTGTCAGTGGAAATTTGTACCAGCACGTGCACCATGGTTCGGGGCGATTTGGGAGAGGACAATAGGAATTGTCAAGTCTGCCCTGAAGAAGGTATTAGGGAGGGCCCTGGTCAACAAAAAGGAGTTGCAAACAGTCTTGACGGAGATTGAGATGTCAGCCAACGACAGGCCCTTGACCTATACCTTGGCAGATATTGATGATCTCTTACCCATTTCGCCTTCCATGCTATCACGTGGACGAAATCTTAATCCCTTTCCTAGGTCGTCAGTAACCAACGAGGATATACAAGACCCTACGTTCGGAGATGCTGACGCCCACGTCGTCGCTTCCAGTATATGAACAAGGTGTCGGATGACTTATAGAAAAGGTGGTTACAAGAATATTTGCTGTCTCTTCGCGAACGTCACTCGAATATAATCAAGGGGACGAATCAATGGTGGCCTCGTATCGGGGATATCGTATTGATTAATGATGAGCGTCCTAGATTATATTGGAAGCTTGGTAGGATTGTCAATTTGTTCCAGGGCATTGATGGTCATATTAGGGTTGCTAGATTGCTAGATTTTGGCCCCAACTCTGTTCCTCATTCATATCAATGATCTCATATCTACCACTCATAATCCAATTCATTCCTACGCAGATGACTCAACACTCCACAGTTCCTTCACATTTACCAATTCTTTCACCCAACCCGATCTTATAAATTCAAAAATAAACACTGCAATTTCTCTGAACCAGGACCTTTCTAGAATTAATGAATGGGGACAAAAGAATCTAGTTTCCTTTAATGCACAGAAAACCAAGTACATTCAATTTTCTAACCGACAGAATCTCACTGACTCCCATATATTTTGAATGATGTAAATATTCCCACTTCCCCTAGTATTGACATTCTCGGTGTAACATTAACTACTAACTTGAGCTGGACACATTATGTTAGAAGCATTGCTAAGAATGCCTCTAAAAAACTGGGACTCCTGTATAGAGTTCGAGAATTCTTCACTGACGAGCAGTTGGCCATAATATATATAAAAGTCATGTGCGTTCTCAGATGGATTACTGTTCACCTCTGTGGAGTGGAAGTGGAGTGGTTGCATTGAGGCAGTTGGACAAAATTAAAAATAAAGCTATTAGATTAATCAATAACCCTGCAATCACACAGGACCTTCCTACATTATCCATACGAAGAAACGTTGCATCCCTTGCATTATTCTACAGATATTTTCACAGCAATTGTTCCGAGGAACTTGCTTCAATTGTGCCGCCTCTCTACATCTTTCCCCGTAGAACTAGTGTAGCTGAGAGCGCCCATGAATTTACACTTTCTCCTCCACAATGCAGAACTTCTGCTTATCAAAATTAATTTATCCCTAGAACTACTACTCTTTGGAATTCACTTCCCTCGAGTTGCTTTCCACAAACTTACAATCTACAAAAGTTTAAATCCAGTTGTTACAAACATTTTATGAATGGAGGATGCCTTTAGGCACATGGACCTTTTTGTTTTATCTGTGTTTTTCCTTCCTCCGTTCATTGTCTCTTTAAAAAAAAAAAAAAAAAAAAAAAAAATTAGGGTTGCTAGATTACAGACTTCGACTGGGATTACTACTCGCCCAGTCGTAAGGTTATATCCCTTGGAGCAGGACTTAGAACTGCCTGATGTTACCGGTATCTCTTCTGATATACCTCCACAGGGGGGTGCTGGTGACAGTGCTCCTCAGGGTGGAGCTGTTGATAATGAGGAGGATGATCCTCCTCTGGCTTCAGTGGCGCTCGCCCCAAAAGGAGGGCGGCTATGAGTTCCGTGGATCTTTGGAGATCTAAGATTAACCAAGGTGATCTTTGAATCCCTGATATCCTTTTTTGTATATAGCTACTGTATATTGTTTTTGGTGGCAGGCAGTATGTCGGGAATAGTGTGTGATGATCCCGACAGTCTTGAGTCCAATTTTGTATTTGAATTTGGCGGTATTGTATAGTAAGTACGATTACGGCTACTAGCTTATGTACTGTAGTTTATTATTAATTGTAGGTTAGATATTAACTGTAATGCATCAATATATACATCAGCTCTAGATGTATCATGAAACCAAATCATAGGTTTGAATTATTATTAGCCAGCAGTCATTTGTAACCTCCTTCGCGACAGAACGCTTGCCCTCAGTCTCTGCAAATCAACCATACAATCAACATCTTCCCCCGGCTATGACTCAACATAGAATTCACCAAGTGCTACCACTATTAATCTATCTCTACTGTCCTACGTACATCACCGGTCCTCCTAGCTAAGTTCATTATATATTGATATTGTATTATGTGAACATTCCTACATGTCATTCATATGAATTAGCCGTGTGTAAGAGGACAGGAACCCACCCATTGAAATCTTCATATTGGTAATTATTATTTAACTTTTTGTTGGGATTAATTCATGCATCAGAGATTTAGTAACTTAACCTATCTATCTAAATTCCCCACACTGATGATAATTAAATACGAAATACGCACAATAGTAGTTAATTGTCTATATCTTTTAAGCGTGTTTTTCTATTATGTTTCGATCTTTTCTCGAATTAATAACTCTTGCATTTAGTAGATACATACGTCAAGAAGACGATATAACAGTCATTTATAACTGATAGATACAAGAACAGATAAACAATACTAAATCTAATACTCCCAAATACACATCCCACAGATGTGGTACTGTAAGGATCGTTCAAACATTATTTCACTCAATAATTCCACTCTCACTTCAATTGTTACTCATATGTTCGTCCATCCATTTTCCCACCCATACATTTCCTCACTGGCCCCTCACTCACCTTTCACTGATTTAACTTTCATTCCAGTTTTCTTTTACTCGGCAACTTTTACTTTATCTTCACTCACACACTCACCCATTCCGTTCGTTGCACTCCGACATTGTTCTCTGGCCGACCCTAAATTTTCTCTCCCCTTCCCTCTCTCTCTCTCTCTCTCTCTCTCTCCTTTGTGTTTGACATGTGCATTTTATCTTATTCACTTGCATTTGACAACATCTAGATTTAACCTGTGATTATGTATGTACTCGTGTGTGTGTGTGTGTGTGTGTGTGTGTGTGCAAGCGACGAAGGGAGTAAGCGTCTCTTACAACAAGGTCGCAAGGCCAAGGCCATAACCGGGTTCTGTGGGGGCGCACGGTTATGGCCTTGGCCTTGCTCGGGGCCTTTGGGCTGTTCGGCCAGGCAGCTTGGGGAACAACAACAATAACAACAACAAGGTCGTTTTATCTCGGTGTATTTATTGTCCAGCTTGCTTTGTGTTATACCGTTTATAATGTCCTTCCTCATTCCAAGTCCTATTCAGACCCGTGCAGGCCTCTCTTTCATTCACAGACTGATGTATCTCACTCACTACAGTATCAGACTGGTACAGACGTTGTCTAGTTATATACAGTACACACGTTGCCGAGTAATATACAGTATAAACGTTGCCTAGGTATATAGAGTACAAACGTTGCCGAGTTATATACAGTATAAATGTTGCCTAGTTATATACAGTACAACCGTTTCTAGTTATATACAGTACTAACGTTGTCTAGTTATATACAGTACAAACGTTGCTGAGTTATAAACAGTATAAACGTTGCCTAGTTATATACAGTATAAACGTTGTCTAGTTATATACAGTACAAACGGTGCCTAGTCATATACAGTACAAACGTTGAATTGTAATATACAGTACAAACGATGCCTAGTTGTTTTACAGTACAAACGTTGTCTAGTTATATACAGTACACACTTTGCCTAGTAATTCTGTTTTTTTCTATGTGAATGAGGGAGCAAAAGGCAGAACTGCCTGCAACGAGTGCCTCCCCCAGAGTTGAAAGAGTGACAGAGCCAAAATCAAGGGACATTCGAGTCAAAATGCCTGGACACACAGAGTTTGAAGCAATTTAAGTCATAGGAAGAGGGAAATATTGATTCTGGGAGAGAGTTCCAGAGCTTAGCAGTTGAATGGAAGAAAGTCTGAAAATAGCATTTCACTCTTGGGTTGGAGAGTTGCACAGAGTAGGGGTGGGATTGTGTTGCAAGACGGGTCCTACGTACCCTATGTAGAGGAGGTGGTATACACTGGGAAAGCTCCGAGGAACACTGATTATTGTAGTAGCGATAGAATAGCGAGAGAGATGCAACATTGCGGCGAAGAGAAAGAGATTGCAGAGAGTTGGTGAGTGAACGGGAGTTAATGATACAAAAGACTTTCCTTCTACTTTGTCTAGGAGTGTGCTGTGAGAGGATCCTCCCCACACATGTGAACAATACTTAATACAAGGATACATTGTGCCCCTGTACAAAACAAAAATCTGCGTAGGGGTAAAGAACTCCTTAAGGCGGTTGAGCACACCAAGCTTCTGGGAGGCTGCCTTAGCAGGACTGGTAATATGGTCCTTCCAATTGACAGCAGAATAAAAAGGTACACAGAGAATATTGAGAGAAGATGAAGGATTGATTTTTGTATTATTGAAGAATATGGGATAGTCCTCTGGAAGTTCCGGACAGGTAGTAAGATGGATAAATTGGGTCTTGGAAGCATTAACCCGGCAGCTATGGGGAGACTCTTAAGAGGTTTTACAGAGCGACTGCGGGGAGACTCAGTCCCCTCCTCCCCCCCTCCCCCCCCCTCCTTCAATTATCACTTGTTTTTCTCTTACTCCTGTAATTATCGGTATATTTATGGCACCAAAAATCCCCACCCGGTTACAAGGTGGAAAGGAAGGGGTGTAGAAGGAGGAGAGAGAGAGAGAGAGAGAGAGAGAGAGAGAGAGAGAGATTAGTAGCCCAGCTACCTCCAGTCTCTCACCAGACCTCGCGAGAGGTGGGGTTGCCTCGCTCTGCTCCATATTTCATGACTGGACCGCTCCGTTATTATTAGCGATTTTGACCATCTAAATACTATTCCCACTTGTTTTATTGTTGTAACATGTTACTATCTTCACATTAAACGTAAAGTAGGCGCATATGGATAATTATTAATTATATTTATGGTAAATTAACGATTTTAGTGAGGAATGTATCTAAATACCTACGCACAGGGGTATGGTGTATACTACAGAGGCTGCGCAGCTGAGAGGTTAAATGTAACATGGGTTTCTCTACCCCAATTAGAAATAGTAACTAGATCAGAAGATAAGTGTTCTATGGCTTCATTATGTTTGTTTTTGAGGGACTGCTGGCTTGGGCATTCTGGAAAACCAACTGAGTAGTGTAAGGCAGAGTCGTCTGCGTACAAATGGATGGGACTGGATGTACAGTTGAGAAGATAATTTATGAAAATTAGAACGAGAATAGGAGATAGGACAGTACCCTGAGGAACACCGAAGTTGATAGGATGAGGAAGTGAGTGATGGTCCTCCACAACAATAGCTATGGAACAGCCGGGAAGGATGTTAGAGGCAAAAGTACAGATGGAGGGATAGAAACCAAAGGAGGGTAGTTTAGAAATTAAAGATTTGTGCCAAACTCTATCGAAGGCCTTCGATATGTCTAGTGCAACAGAAAAAGTCTCACCAAAGTCCCGAAAGGAGGATGACCAAGAGTTAGTAAGATATGAATGAAGATCACCAGTAGAGCGACCCTTAACGAAGCCATACTGGCGATCTGAGAGCAGATTATGAGAAGAGAAAACCTTAAGAAATTTGGAAGCAGGAATAGTTTCAAAAACTTTAGAGATACAAGAGATGAGAGCAATTGGACGATAGTTGGAGGATTGAGAGCGGTCACCCTTCTTTGGGACAGGTTGAATGAAAGCAAATTTCCAGCAAGAAGGGAAGACGTTAGAGGAGAGACAGAGACGAAAGAGTTTGCCTAGGCAGGGGATCAGCACGGAAGCACAGACCGCAAGATAAATTTTGTGGGAGCTCGAAAAATTATTGATAAGGAATATTTACGCATACATAGCATATCAAATAACACTATAGAAGTAGCTAGTAATAATTATAAGTATTTGAGAAGCAGGCTTGTTCTTTGGGAATCGTAGTCGTAGGAGAAAGAGGTGGACCAAGGTAATCACGAACATCTTTATTATAATTTGAGTTTAGTGAATGTGTTCAGAATAGTTTTCAAGAGCAGATTAACCCTCCGGGCCCGGGCTGGTCCGCCAAAGGACGGTTGCCCATACCCGGGCGAAATGGCCGAAAAACGTCTAGGCCTAGGCTACCGTATTTCTGTTTAATTTAACTGCTAGAAATTTCCCACGCATCTATAAACGTAGTGTGGTTTTCAATCTGTAGACTGGCGTTGAGTAGAGCTCTGTAAGTCAACTGGTTCAGTTGTGATGACGATTTCAGTGGAGCAAACTTTGCCGTGATGTTGACAATATCGGAGCTTTTCAGACACTAATTTCGTCTTACGTCACAACAATAACATTGATCCGACGTCTCCTTCTTGTTTTCGGAGGTGCGGTGACGCAACGATTGGCTTTGTTTACATGCGTCGGACGCACGGCGTTCAGACCAAGCTGAATAGGCTTTCAAGCTTGCTGTCTATTAACATGACACCTGGGCTCCTACCCTTCTTTTGTGGTGTCATGTTAATATGACACCTGGGTAGGAAGGGTTAAATCCCTGACTGAAGTCCAGTATCAGTAATAAACAACCACATTTGTCACCGTTCTGATTAATGTTCTGAAGAGAACCGGGAAGCCATTCATCGAGATAGCAAATATAGCAAAAGTAAATGCACTAATGGAAGTAACTTGAGAAACAAACTAAATAACCATCAGATTATTGAGCTTTATAACCCATCATTATGAGTCTGTTATCTGCATAAACACGTTATCAACCATTAACTGAACAAACAAAATAATTCATGAATTTCGTTATAGTATTTACAAAAAACACAATATCAAGCCAAAAATGTATTTGTTTGGGGCAGTTTAATCACAAACATATATTAGTTACTAACACATTGTATGTATTAGTACTTGTAAAACATTTGTATAAATTAAGATGCAATATAGTAAATGTACACAATACTAGAACATATGCTATAAGACCAAAGCCGAAACTATCTTACTAAAAATTGCCCTCAGTTTATGGTAAATCATTCCCCGCCCCAGATATTATAGTATGCTTAGAAAATAAGTCAGGTCAAACTAGGTATTTCGAAGCAATTTGGGGTATTTTGGAATCCCTGGTATGTCCACCAGACAGCCCATAATGACCAATTACGGCAACATCAAAACGTAGGATATTATCTGCCTCACAATCATTGATATATTAGGATTATTTATAGGCTATTTGGACCCATAGTACAAGGAGGACGCATATTTTGAATGTATCTAATATCGTAGGGAAAATATACATATACATACAACTACAGTTGGGATTTCTGTTTCAAGTATTTTATTAAAATCGTAAAAAGGGAAGTGGACGTTACCAAAGCAGGTTTCATAGTTCAAGATTATGTACAGTTGGTCAAAGTTCCAGCTCACCCATCCTCGCTCTGGGGCTCGCAGAATTAGCTGGCAATACTGGTGTAGTGGTGCGGGGATACCACTTGCCATTAATGTTTGTCCTGTATATTACTGCAAATTAGACTATGTAATGTTCACGTTATGAAGACTAAATGCGCCTTCATTAAGCAGCCACCAATAAAACAGAAATATGTATTCTTATATAATCGAGTAAAGTATATTGTGGCAGCCAGCAAGTTTTATATGTGTTGTCAATCAGTGGATATAATAACATGAATATTTAAGCAAATCTACAAACTTTGGGTGAATGTTCGGGATCATACATAGCGGTATGCATTTTTATTTGAGATAGGCTTACTTGGGGGGGGGGGGGGGGCGGGCTATGGAATGGATGGGACCATTCCGCGCGGCTGATACTCGCTCGCTTGCCTCCTAAGCCTTGTTCTAGGCAGAAATTCGGCAATTGTCATATGACAAGTGCCGCAGTGATGACCGTATTTTGCATATAACAGCCCGCAGTCATTGAGTGAACTTACTGTAGTTTCATTATCCAGTGCATTTTCTTCGATGTTTCAAACCTCCAGGCCTAGTCTCCCTCTAGAGTCTAGACAGTGCATTCGATACCAGTTGGACAACTAAGTCAGGACACTCATCACCAGATGGCGCCCTGAAGGCAGCCCGATACCATCATAACTACCTATATAGGAAACACATTTAGTGCCACATTCACACTACACACCTCCATTAACCGATTGAGTATCAGTGACGTGTTATGTTTCATTCTAGCTATATGTAATCTATATTATGTAGCATAAGGAGGATATATTTTAGTTAAATGGGTTGTTTGAGATAGTTTGAAGTCTTATTATTGCTAGAGGTTCTTCCTAAGCTGAATAATATCGTTTAATAGTTGCCAGAATATGATGAAAAGGACGTCCCTTGTACTATATATCTATATATATCTCTCTATATGCTCAGGCCCAATCCCCACTTTTCCTATTTATATTTTGTATGTTCTATTTAATTATATATATTTGTGTTTTCCTTGGGGTTGGCCACCTCAAGACAGAGCAAGAACAGGGAAAACACAAAACACAACATAAAACAATGAACAAACACAGACAACACACAAATTCATACACATCTAGGTCACCCAGGAGAAGACCTAGAGACCAGGGTCACCAAGGTCGGTCCAGCACTCCCCTGGACCCGACCACCCGGAGAGGTTCCGATCTCGGCAGGCTGACATGCAGTGGAGCCAAAGCCACAAGCACGCCCACCACACTTCCAGGCGCACCCTTCATATAAATCGTCACCCCAGGCTAGGTGCCTGATGGACTATTATCTAGTCCAACTTGCGCCGGGCCCCTTCCCCCCAATTGACCACGTGTTCACTCAACTATTCACAAGCATTCTCCATTCATTCCTGTTTATTACCACTTCTCTTGCCTGATCTATAGTCATTCCTCTATCATCCAAAGCTTATCTTACGCAGTCTCTCCATCTCAATGGGGGTCTTCCTGCCTTTCTATCTCTCTTTGTATCTGACTCACATATTCTCTGGGTAAGCCTTTCATCTCCCATTCGTTCAAGTTCAACATGACCATACCAGCTCAACGCCCTTCTGTCCACTCTGGCTGACAAATGTTCCTGCTTACCCACTCTCCTACATATCTCTTCATTCCTCAATCCGTCTCTACGAGTAACTCCACACATACTCCTCAAGCAGCTCATCTCCATCACATCCAGCTTTCTTCTCTCCTGTTTCTTGAGAGCCCATGTCTCAGCCCCATACATGACTGTTGGCACAATTCCTTGATACATTGCACTTTTTACTTTCATTCCGAGATGTCTCGTCTTCCACATACTTCCCATTGCTCCGAAAACCTTCCTTCCTTCACACACACTCTGTTTTACCTCACTTTCCATACCTCCACTCCAGCTTATCGCTCCTCCTAGATATTTAAAGCACTCTACTTGTTCCAATATTTCCCCATCCAGCCTCACAGCCAGATTCACCCTACGATCACCCCTATTACACACCATTACTTTACTTTTATTGACGTTCACCTTCAGTTTCCTTCTCCCACAAACCACTCCAAACTCTTTGGCTACCCGCTGCAATTTATCCTTAGATTCCGCCATCAACTCTATGTCATCAGCGAAAAGCAACTGATTCAACTCCCAATCTCTACCATTCTTTCCTACTAAACCCATTCCTCTTCCCATAGTTCTCATTTTCACCTCCCTCACCACACCATCCATGAACATATTGAACAGCCAAGGTGACAATACACAACCTTGTCGCAAACCTACCTTTACCTCAAACCATTCACTCAACTCACCATTTCATACTCTAACACATGCTCTGCTCCCTTCATAAAAATCTTAACTGCTTCCAACAAATGTCCTCCAATTTCATAAATCCTTAACACCTTCCACATTGCTTCATGATCCACACGATCATACGCTTTTTCCAAATGCATAAAAGCCCAGAATATCTCCTTATGCTTCTCTAAATACTTCTCGCATAACTACCTTACTGCAAACATCTGATCCACGCACCCTCTTCCCCTCCTAAAACCACACTGTTCTTCTCCTATTGCCACTTCCGTACACTTTACTATCCTCTCTATCAACACCCGCCATACAGCTTTCCAACCACTGATAATCAACTAATACCTCTATAACTTGAACACTCCTGCCGATCTCCCTTCTCCTTGTACAACGGCACAATACATGCACTCTTCCAGTCTATTGGTAATCTTGACACCACAAAGCACACATTGAAAAGTCTCACCAACCAATCTATTATCACATCTCCACCCTTCTTTATACACTCCACAGCAATACCATCCAAACCTTCTGCTTTTCCCGCTCTCATTTGTTTCACTGCTTCTTTCACCTCATTTTCCTCAATCCTTTCATTCATTCCCTGCCACCTGGGTGGCCTGGGTAGCCTATCTCCATCAACCACTGCTTCAATCATTGCTTCTCTTCCATCTCTTGCATTTAGCAAAGATTCAAAATTCTCGGCATATCTTTTCCTCACTTCAACTGGTTCCACTAGTAATTCTCCATTTGCAGCTTTCACTGACTCTTTCCTCTTTTGTCCTCCTTTCCTTTCTCTATTTACCTCCTTCCGGAACATCTTTCGTTCTTCAAAACTCTCACTCAACCTTTGACCCGACCTTTCGTTTGCATCTTTTTTCGCTTCTCTATTTTTCCGTTTTGCCCCTCTCCTTTTCTCCTTGTACCTCTCCCATACCTCAACACTACCATCCTGTAAAACCCTCTCAAAATACTGTCTCCTCTCCTCAACTGCCTTTCTCACCGTATCATTCCACCACTCGCTTCCCTTCCTGATACCTCTGCCTCCTACTTTCCTTTTACCGCATACTACCTCTACACTTGCTTTCACTCCTTCCTTAAACTGTTGCCATTCAACCTCTACTTCTCTCTCTTCCATCTCTCTCAATTCCATCCACTTTTCATTTAGTCTTTCCTTGTACTCCCTCTCTTTTGCACTCCTCTCTAACTAACTAACTTTTATTACCTCTCTTCCTTCACGCCTGTCTCTCATGCTCCTGTAACTCCTAACTCTTAGCTTTCCCTCCACCAGGTAATGATCCGGCATACCCTCCGCCTCACCTCTCATCACATTCACATCCAGCAGTCTACACAATCTTTCCCTTGTCACCAGCACATAATCCATCAATGCTCTCTCTACAATCTCGCCCCTCACAAGTCTATGCCAGGTGTACTTGTGTATACGCCTTTTCTTGAAGAACGTATTACCTACACTCAATCTGCACTCTTCATATACATTTTTCAGTCTTTCTCCACTCTCGTGTACACCATCCACACCAAAACTACCGATGACTCCCTCAACAGGCTCATTTCCCACCCTAGCATCTAGGTCCCATAAAACTATAAACTTTTCATTTTCATCAAACCCTTGTAGACAATCTCTCAAATCCTCCCAGAAACCCTCTACCTCGTCTAACTCTCTATCACTTCCTGGTCGATACGCACTTACAAAAACCTGCCTTTCACCCTTAAACCGCATTCACACCCACATTAGCCTTGATGACACCTCTTTCCACTCTTTTATTCGTTAAATGGGTTAAATACTGGTACTAATGCCGACTGCATTGATTGACAGTTGGTGATACCCATACATTACAGTCTTTTGGCAACAACACAATTTGTGATAATTATATCAGTGGTCTTATGATGAAATAATACAACTTAATACAGCACGAATTTACTCCCAGTAGCATCTCCCCTCTAGTAATACCGGTAATAAAATTCAAGTTGGATCATTGCAATATTTTGACTAGTCATCAACACCCCTAGACTGGTCAACTCACTACACAGTGCACCTCCATAATATTACAACACAAGTCCCTCCAGAGCTATCTTGTCCACCTGTCTTATTTGTATTATTGTTTTGTATGCTCACTTAGCTTTTATGAATAAGTTATGCAATTATGGTAAACACTATTGGGTTACTCTCGTCCTGCGCTCTATCATAATTATATCATAGCATGTTTGCAGGAATATCATGCTAAATAATCATAGTTTTGGTGATAAGAGTGTAAGTACACATAACTCACAGAATACTAATTCCTGGTCTTACATTTGCAGCCATAAATTATGTTGGAATATAAAAACCAGGATTCGTTCACATTTACACCGTTATTTATCTCCCAGTGTAACGAACATGACAGGACCATTAGATATACCACAGCTCTGGAAGCGAATAAACTGCCACCCATTAGTTTAGTAGATTGATAATACTAGTAGATGAGCAAGGTGTTTAAGGATGAGATCTGTGCAGCATGTGAGGAGGTGTGTGGAGTGAGGAGAAGAGGGAGGGGAGTGAAAGGTACAGCATGGTGAACAGAAGAGGTAAGAATAGCTGTGGAAGAAAAGAAGAAAGCATATAGAGAGTGGTTGGGTAGTAGAGGGAATGAAGATTCCGAGAGACAGAAACGAGCGAGGTACGTGGAGAGTAAGAGGGTGGTGAAGAGAGTAGTGAAGGAAAGTAAGAGAAGATAGATGAGGAATTTGGAAGGAATCTGAGTGTAAAATGGAGGGAGAGTAAGAAACTGTTCTGGAAAGAAGTCAAGAAAGTTAGGGAAGGTAGCAAGGGAAACAGTAAGGGTGTGAAAGATAAGAATGGGAGAATGCTAGCCGAGAAGCAAGAGAGAGTCGAAAGATGGAGGGAGTAATTCAGTGAGTTGCTAAATGAAAGAGATGAAGAGCCAGCAAACATAGCTGGATATGGTATGGGAGGGAGAGAAGAGAGTGGAGGAGGAGGTGGGGATCAGGAGGTCAGAAGTTGGAAGCCATGAAAAGAGTGAATGGGAAAGCACCAGGAACAGATGGAGTGTGTGGGGAAATGTTGAGGTATGGTGGTGAGATAGTGATAGAATGGGTATGGAAAATGTGCAAACTAGCATGGGAGAAGGGGAGTGCACCCGATGACTGGAAGACTGGCATAATAGTCCCCCTATATAAGGGCAAAGGGGAAAGAGGAGTGTGTGGTAACCACCGAGGAATATGTCTTCTAAGCGTAGTAGGGAAGGTATACAGTAGGGTAGTGATTGAGAGAGTGAGAGTGAGAACGGAGAAATGGATAGGCGACGAGCAGGGAGGTTTTAGGAAGGGAAGAGGATGTGTAGATCAGATTTTTACCCTGAATTGTGTTGTGGAGAAGTATCTGGAGAAGAAACAAAAGGTGTATGTTGCCTTTATGGACTTGGAGAAGGCCTATGACAGAGTGGATAGAGAAGGTTTGTGGAAAGTACTTAGAATATACGGAGTAGAGGGCAAGTTGCTGAAAGCAGTGAAGAGCATGTATGAGGGTGCAAAGGCGGCAGTACGTGTGGAGAGTGAGCAGAGCGAGTTCTTTGACCTGAATGTTGGTTTGAAACAGGGGTGTGTGATGTCCCCGTGGTTGTTTACTGTTTATATGGATGGAGTTATGAAATAAATACTATCAAGAGCAGTGGATGTTGGTGTATCGCTGAAAAGGGAGGGAATTGAGTGGAAGCTACCTATACTGCTGTTTGCGGATGATACAGTTCTGATGAGTGATAATGAATGGGAGTTGCAGGGTCTGGTAAATGAGTTTGGAACAGTGTGCGAAAAACGGAATTTGAAGGTAAATACGGGGAAGAGCAAGGTTATGGTCTTCGAAAAGGGTGAAGTCACAGAGTGTGAGGTGAAGCTGAACGTCAGGCTATGGAGATCGTCAACTCTTTTAAGTATCTGGGCAGTGTGTTGAGTAAAGATGGGACTATGGATGAAGAGGTGCGGGAGAGGGTACAACAGGGGAAGAGTTGTAGGAACGCTAAAAGCAGTAACAAGATAGGTGGTCAGTATGGAAGTGAAGAAGTCCTTGCATGACAGTGTGGTAATCCCGACACTGACTTACGGAAGCGAAGCATGGACGTTGGTTGAGAGACTCAGACCAAGAGTGAGAGCAGTGGAAATGAATTACTTAAGGAGTGCGTGCGGAGTTACATGGAGGGATAGACAGACTAATGAGGAAGTAAGAAGGAGGTGTGGTGTGGAGGTAGATGTGCTGGAAAGTGTGAAAAGGAACAACTTGAGATGGTTCGGCCATATGGAACGTATGGAAAGCGAGAGAATGACTAAGAGGGTGTACGAGAGCGAGGTGGAGGGACAGGGGGAGAGGTAGACCGAATATGAGGTGGAAGGATGGAGTGAGGAAGTACATGAACGAAGGCGGTGCTGGTTGGGGGGAGGGGCGTCGACTGACTGGGGACAGAGGTGCATGGGGGCGGTTCGTTCGTGGCCACCCCTTCGGGGATCACGGCGTCAGCCAATAGATAGATAGATAGATAATACTGTTAACCCTCCAGATCAGACACACAAACATTAATTATCTTTAGCCAATTTTTTCGCAGTAAAAGCTGATATACGTCCTACTTATTTACTTAAGCTATTTCTTTCATTTGCTACATATTTCACAAAACGGTCAGTAAACGCAAAGTATTTTTTCTGATTACACAATTAGCCACACGCAAACAATAATGAAAGTTATTCTGCAAATTATAATTATTAGTTCCTTACCCGTCTTATTGATAGTGTAAACATTACATAATTATGAAATATAGATAATACAAAATGAAATACAAAATCGAACTGTATTAAATGTGCAATAATGCCTTTTAGATACAACATTGCACCTTTACCCTTTCGTTTTGTTCTAGTTGTACTGTATATTGTATCGTTTTGTTCTAGTTGTACTGATTATTGTATCGTTTTGTTCTAGTTGTACTGTATATTGTATCGTTTCTTATTGTAGAAATCTTAGTCAGTGAATGAAAAGACGCAGCGGATAAAATGTGGTCATTGTTGCAACGTGATTGGGTTTGTGTCGTTAATTGTTTTAGGTTAGTTTGAGCGTGCCCAGCCTCCATGGAGTTATTGGGTTACAATGTAGTCCATTTATTGGTGTCTGTCTGTGCCTGTATAGTCTATTGTTGTCTGTTAGCAACATATCACCATTCTCTAATATTCATCCGTATTATTCTGGGCTGGATACACTTCACCATTTCCATAAATTCAATTGTGTGCTTTCCGGTTAACGGATATATCTACAGTTTGTCATTTATTTCGTTCTATGTGTGTTCAATCCCATTCTCAAATTGCTCTCCATCCCCCTTGTTAATCATATGAGTATTCATTGATATATATTTTGGATTGGTAAACACAAGTTGTTTAAGACTAGTAAGTCTTCGTTAGTGCTTGCATCAACATAGGTGATAACAATTCCAACACGAACACAAATCATATGCAAGTTACAATCTCCATGCAAGATAACATGTGTAACACAAAGTTCTACTACACTCATTTCATCGTCTTACGTTAAATATTTAACAACGTAATAATAAAGAACCCCAGGCATATAGAGCGACAGGTAACATTAATGGTGTTCACCCAAATCCTCTCAGGTGACAGTGATAAGAACATAAGAACATAAGAAAATGGGAGTCTGCAGAAAGCCGATTGGCCTAAGCAAGGCAGATCCCTGTCCCACATAACCCCAATTACAAAGCCCAATTATAGGCTCAGCACTCTAATACCCTGAGGATCATCTTACCAAAACGGTTAGAGATTAACGCAGGATTACGGGGGTCTGCAGAGCGCTGATTGGCCCAACCCGGCTGATCCCCCTTCACACCCAACCCTTCTAGTCCATAATATGGTTATCCAATTTTATCTTAAAGCTCCCTACCGTTGTTAGTCCCACTATAGCACTTGGTAGTCCATTCCACCCATCTACAACTCTGTTACCAAACCAATATTTGCCTACCGGTATATCTTTTCTGAAACGAAATTTATCTAATTTGAAACCATTGGTACGAGTTCTTTCGCTATCACTGAGCTTTAGTACATTAATTGTCATGTCCCTTTTGTTAATCCCACTAACCCACTTGAACACCTCTAACATATCCCCTCTAACTTTACATCTCTCTAACGAATGTAAACCTAATTCTTCAACCTTTCTTCATACGGAAGATTTCTAATATTATGGATCATTTTTGTCATTCTACGCTGTACTCTCTCCAATGAATCTATGTCCATTCTGTAATAAGGACACCAAAATTGGACAGCATAATCCATATGGGGCCTCACTAATGACAAGTAAAGTTTTAAGATAACATCAGCAGTTCTGTTACTCACACTCCTAGAGATGAACCCGAGAATCCTGTTTGCCTTATTACGAACGCTTATACACTGTTTTCTAGGCTTCAAATCATTGCTAACAAACACACCTAGATGTTTCTCGCAGTCTGAATTTTCTAATTCTAAATTAGTTAGTTTATATTTAACATTTGTTTGCATCTTCCCTATCTTTAATACCTGGCATTTGTCAATCTTAAACTTCATCTGCCAATTTACTGACCATTCATGTAAGGTATCTAGATCCCTATGGAGGCACTCTATATCGCTATCTGAATCAATTGATCTCCCCATTTTAGTATCGTCTGCGAATTTACTTATCCTTCTAGCTATACCTAAATCTAGGTCATTTATGTACATAAGAAACAACAGGGGACCTAATACGGATCCCTGGGGGACACCACTTTTGACTGCTCCCCACTCTGACTTGGTACCATTTATGCTGACTCTCTGTTTCCTACCAATTAGCCATGACTTAATCCATCCCAACAACGACCCTCCTATTCCATGTGCCTCAACCTTTCTCATCAATCTCTCATGAGGGACTCTGTCGAAAGCTTTACTGAAATATAAATATATAATATCATATGACTTGTCACTGTCTACTGCTTCATATACCTCTGAGAAAAGCTAAGCAAATTAGTAAGGCAAGAACGTCCCTGAGTGAATCCATGCCGAGATGAATTTATTAAGTTAAATTTTACTAAGTGGCTTCTAATTTTCCTAGCAATAATAGACTCTAGCAACTTTCCTATGATTGATGTGAGACTAATGGGACGGTATTTGGATGCTATCGATTTATCACCTTTTTTGAAGATCGGAACTACATTTGCAAGCTTCCAAGCTTCTGGAACTAAACCTGTTTCTAATGACTTGTTAAATAAAAATGCTAATGGACTACTTAACTCATCTCTGCATTTTTGTATTACTCTAGCATATACCTCGTCAGGACCAGGCGATTTTTGAGGTTTCAGTCTGTCAATTTCCTTAAGCACATCACTTCTACTTATACTAACTGTACTTAACATATTTTCTATACTATCACTATATACCATATTGACTTCTGGAATCTGTGCCAAATTTTCATCAGTGAAAACGGAAAGAAACTGACTATTTAATTTACTGCACATTTCTAAATCATTTTCTGTTATTTCTCCTATTGAAGTTTTTAGGGGGCCTATTACATCTCTAACTTTAGATTTATATAGTTGGTAAAAAGCTTTAGGGTTATTTTTTGAGTCACTGGCTATCCTTATTTCATAATTTATTTTTGCTTTCCTGATTTCCTTTTGGACCTGTCTTGATAGAGTCTGATAGTATATGTAAATGATTTTCGCCTTTCTTGATTTTTCTATATATTCCTTTCTTTTTGTCTATAAGATCTATTAGCTTATTAGTCATCCATTTTGGTTGGTTCTGCGTCGATCTAAATCTTCTTTTAGAGTTACATTTATTTTGAGCATTGTGGAGTGAAGCAATAAACTGGTTATATGTAGGTGGCAAGTTTAACTCTGGCATATCCTGACTTAATTGCTTAACAATAGGGTCCACCCTTAAGTCTCTTCTTAGCCCACCATAATCGGCTTTTCTGAAATCTGGAATAAGTGTCGTATTCTCTTTAGCATTCCCTGTCCATTGTATATTAAAATAAATAGATTTATGATCGCTATTTCCTAGGTGGTCACCAATCTCTACATTATTTATCATATGTTCATTGTTACTGAAAACTAAATCAAGAATATTAATACCTCTAGTCGGCGTATCTATGAATTGAAATAAAAAACTATCTTGTACTACCTCAATATACTCTACTGAATCGGAGTCGCCTATTTGGTGCTGCCAATCAATGTTCGGAAAATTAAAATCCCCCATAATGCACACATTGCTAAACCTTGATGCTATTTTAATTTCCTCCCATAACGATGTTCCGTCATTTCTACTCATATTAGGCGGTCTATATATAACTCCAATAACTATGGTTTCACTACCTTCGTTAACCTCTACCCAAACACTTTCATTATCATTATTTAGTCTAATACCTGATTTAATACAGCTTTTTAATGTACTCCTGACAAACACTGCTATACCCCCGCCCCTCCTACTTGTTCGGTCATTATTTAAACAAACTATATCCTGGAATATCAAATTCTGCTAAAAAATGCCTAGATTCTGTATTAATCCACGTTTCAGTTAGCGCTATTATGTCTATATTTTCTGTGCTAACGAGTGCTCCAAGTTCGTTCATTTTGTTACATAAACTCCTACAATTTGTATAATATACCCTCAACCTATTACTTTTATTTGCAACTAATTTTCTATTGTGTTTAGCTAACTTATTATTTCCTGTTGAACTACTAGCTCTAGACGGAAATTCTACTCTATCAGTATTCTCATCTTTACTATCAGTTACATGTGTAGTGTTATCGATACTACTATTACACATCACTATATTCGCACTATCTTGACTGATTATTTCTATTTTACTCACTGGTTTGTCACATGAAGTACCTGCTCCATATGGAGACAGTATTTTACTTACACACCCAGGTTTTTTTAACGAAACCCCGCAACAATCTTGTCCAGTGAGCTGGCTAAGGTCGAAACTCCTAGTCTAGAAAGATGTACTCCATCCTGGGCATACAGTTCATCCTTACCATAAAAGAGGGACCAGTTATCCAGGAATGGAATAGTATTTGCCTTGCAATACTTCTACAGCCGGCTATTTACACCAATAGCCCTGGAGAACCATTCCGTGGTCATATCGGTGAGGGGTCTTGGGGGTGTATTCTTAAGATTGATAGAGGTCCTGGGAGCAAACTACAAATATATAATAATAATAATAATAATAATAATATACATAAACTAATAATAAAACAACTCCCCTTTACGGATCTAGATTTTTTCGATTTCGATTGTTACTAATTTTGATATGATTACATTATTTGTTTTTATATAGACATTTATAGATACATTCCTAACTGAAGTAATATATTCTAAGAATTAATGAATTATATCCACAGATTATGAACCTGTACAATCCAGACGACCTTATTAAGCTGACACTGACATTATATTGGTAACATAAATAAATGTGGGATGCAATAGTAGAACAGAGAGCGTAACAAAAAAATGCACTAAATTAAGAGATACAAACAAATTAAATATATATAAGCAAACTAATTATAAATACAGTGACAAGAACTACAGTTCCAGATATGA
This sequence comes from Paralithodes platypus, assembly GCA_032716605.1. Taxonomy (NCBI): domain Eukaryota; kingdom Metazoa; phylum Arthropoda; class Malacostraca; order Decapoda; family Lithodidae; genus Paralithodes; species Paralithodes platypus. The sequence goes on from CM064530.1 coordinate 38,262,989, forward strand.
TGTGCAACACAATAAGACATATACAGGACGCAATGTTATATAAGGTGTGCGAAATTAATCAGGACAACAGATAGAAAAGAGGGCTTCAAAAAGAAAAGGGACTACCAAGACAGGAAACCGGAATGAAAATGTGCGTCAAGGAAGAACTGCGACAACAGAACGAGTGTGTTGTGACAGGGTGAAAAAGGTGAGGGCAAGATGGAGAAAGAGGATTTGATGACCGAACATACAAAAAGAGCATCAGAGGAGAAACAAGTGAAAGGAAAGAGTCGATGCAAACCAGGCGAAAAGAGAAAGGCTGTGTAATATGTGATGGGATACTGAAGACCTTATATTGTGGGTGATGTTAAACAGATAACACACTAACTTGTAGTAGTATCAACCATTTTAAATGTGTGAACATGTTCTAGAACATGAACAAAGCTGATTATAAGACAGTGACATAATACAAACGAGCTGTTAATTTAATAAGTGAGACGAACATCAGGTAATGAAATAGTAACAAAGAATATGTGAAAGGTTGTGAGAGTACTGAGAGGCATCAGATATACTGTATATATACGTATATGATTAGGTCTATTATTATGGCAAGGCGAAGTCACGTATAATTAATATATTCAGGAAATAATATTGTATTCATCTTTAAACATAATCAAGCATGTTGATTAAAAAAGAAAAACATGACAAATATTTGATTATCTCGTATTCTGCGATTGTATTCTCTCTTATTACAACTCGACTTGATGTTGATCTTTGGCAACTTGACCAGTAATAAATTAGTTGTATTATTAGCTCAAAACAATGATTGTCAAAACTGTGGACTATAATGAAGCTGCTAGAATACATATTGGTTAAATATTGTATCACCATGTTAATGATGGTCTCATACTTGTTACCGAGTCCTTTTTCACTGTAATACAAATATTATGATGAATTAAAAATTGTACAAAGACACACACTCACACACTAATCTATCCCTCACACTCGCCCACATATATACATATATATCTTTCTACCCCGTCACTCTATTATCCCCAAGAGAGAAGATACTGTCAGATCAAAGGCCTTACCACCTTCACTCCTATCACCACCTTCCACCATCACCTCACATCACTGTCTCCCTTCTACCACTTCCTCCACCACCAACACTTCAAGCATAGTCCTATTCTCTTATCAGCCGGTTACAACATTTACCATCACCAACATTGTTTCCTCTCTGTCACCATCACGACCACAATCAACTTCTCCAACTCTCACAGTCCATTACCAGTCACCATCACCACCACCACCACAATAACCTTCCCAACTCTCACAATCCACTACCAGTCACCATCACCACAATCACCTTCCCCAACTTTCACAGTCCATTACCACAGTCACAATCACCACCACCACCACAATCACCTTCCCCAACTCTCACAGTCCATTACCACAGTCACCATCACCACAATCACCTTCCCCAACTTTCACAGTCTATTACCACAGTCACCATCACCACCACCACCACAATCACCTTCCCCAACTCTCACAGTCCATTACCACAGTAACCATCACTACAATCACCTTCCCCAACTTTCACAGTCTATTACCACAGTCACCATCACCACCACCACCACAATCACCTTCCCCAACTCTCACAGTTAATTACCACAGTCACCATCACCACCACCACCACAATCACCTTCCCCAACTCTCACAGTCCATTACCACAGTCACCATCACCACCACAATCACCTTCCCCAACTACCACAGTCCATTACCACAGTCACCATCACCATCACCACCACCACCACAATCACCTTCCCAAACTCTCACAATCCATCACCACATTCACCATCACCACCACCACCACAATCACCTTCCCCAACTCTCACAGCCACCATTACCACAATCACCTTCCCCAACTCTCAGTTAATTACCAGTCACCATCACCACCACCACCACAATCACCTTTCCCAACTACCACAGTCCATTACCACAGTCACCATCACCACCACCACCACAATCACCTTCCCAAACTCTCACAATCCATCACCACAGTCACCATCACCACCACCACCACAATCACCTTCCTCAACTCTCACAGCCACCATCACCACAATCACCTTCCCCAACTCTCACAGTCAATTACCACAGTCACCACCACCACAATCACCTTCCCAAACTCTCACAATCCATCACCACAGTCACCATCACCACCACCACCACAATCACCTTCCCCAACTCTCACAGCCACCATCACCACAATCACCTTCCCCAACTCTCACAGTCCATTACCACAGTCACCATCACCACCACCACCACAATCACCTTCCCAAACTCTCACAATCCATCACCACATTCACCATCACCACCACCACCACAATCACCTTCCCCAACTCTCACAGCCACCATTACCACAATCACCTTCCCCAACTCTCAGTTAATTACCACAGTCACCATCACCACCACCACCACAATCACCTTTCCCAACTACCACAGTCCATTACCACAGTCACCATCACCACCACCACCACAATCACCTTCCCAAACTCTCACAATCCATCACCACAGTCACCATCACCACCACCACCACAATCACCTTCCTCAACTCTCACAGCCACCATCACCACAATCACCTTCCCCAACTCTCACAGTCAATTACCACAGTCACCATCACCACCACCACCACCACAATCACCTTCCCAAACTCTCACAATCCATCACCACAGTCACCATCACCACAATCACCTTCCCCAACTCTCACAGCCACCATCACCACAATCACCTTCCCCAACTCTCACAGTCCATTACCACAGTCACCATCACCACCACCACCACAATCACCTTCCCCAACTACCACAGTCCATTACCACAGTCACCATCAACACCACCACCACAATCACCTTCCCCATCTCTCACAGTCCATTACCACAATCACCATCACCACCACCACCACAATCACCTTCCCCAACTCTCACAGCCACCACCACCACAATCACCTTCCCCAACTCTCACAGTCCATTACCACAATCACCATCAACACCACCACCACAATCACCTTCCCCAACTACCACAGTCCATTACCACAGTCACCATCAACACCACCACCACAATCACCTTCCCCAACTCTCACAGTCCATTACCACAATCACCATCAACACCACCACCACAATCACCTTCCCCATCTCTCACAGTCCATTACCACAATCACCATCAACACCACCACCACAATCACCTTCCCCAACTTTCAGAGTCCATTACCACACTCACCATCTACACAATTGATTCCCCTCTGTCACCATCTCCACCACAATCATCTTCCCCTACTTTATCTCTTATACTGCAATTGAAATATATGTTTACAACCAACACCACTCTAACTACACCCCTTACAACCAACACCACTCTAACTACACCCCTTACAACATACTTCCTCCACCAACTCCCACCACTACCATCACCATCTACGTCAACCTCTCCCCTCCACTTAATTCATGTTCTCCCCCAATTTCTGCACATCTACCTCTATCACCATCAATCATGTCTACTACTTATAATCATCGCTACCAAAACGAATATTATCACCTACACCCACTCCTACTGTTATCACCTTACCTACCACCTCCCATCAATCACCACCTATGCTTATCTCTCCTCACGCATCCTCACCTACCTCCCACCACCACCACCATCATCTCTCACTCACACAAGATTCGATCGCTGGTGTGAGGGGGAGGGGGGGGGGGCTTTTCTGTCAAGATGTCTTCAAGAGTCCAGGAAGATAAGCGAGATTGACAGGGGCCAAAAATGGAGGGATGAAAGTTGGAAGCTCTAACGTAATATTTTGAAATTCGGGGACTCTTGAGATCAGGAGTAGCCTGCCGTTGGAGGTTTGAGTCGTTGCACTTAGAGAGAGAGAGAGAGAGAGAGAGAGAGAGAGAGAGAGAGAGAGAGAGAGAGAGAGAGAGAGAGAGGGAGAGAGAGGGAGAGAGAGGGAGAGAGAGGGAGAGAGAGAGGGAGAGAGGGGGAGAGAGAGGGAGAGAGGGAGAGGGAGAGGGAGAGGGAGAGAGAGAGAGAGATTTAAATAATGTGTTTTTGAGACTACACTATAAACTGTTATACACTCATTTAATAGTGTGTGTGAATCCTGTAGTAGAAGAAATATTGATACTTGAAATGATTGTGTATCAATTATGATAATTATGATAATGGTTGATATCAATGGATGATATGGTAACTCGATGCAATGACATGGTAATAAATGTACTGTTAATGGATCGAGAGTGTTGTGCAGGGTCTGATGTTAATAACGTTAGGGGGGAAGAGTGAAGATGATAAAGTTAATGTTCTTAATAAAAAAAAAAAAGATAGATAGATAGATCTCTTTTGCTCGTCCTTCACACCCATAATTAACAAATTAGTTAACCAAGCCACTGTGTGCTTAATGGTTCCCCTTTTGTTATACGTGGCTTATGACCCACGTAAACAACAATAAAATTATGTCCCAAGCTCCCACATGAAGCTACACAACACTACAATACAACACACAAATACAATCTACAACACAGCTCAAAATACCTCTAACACACCAAAACATACACCAGCCAGTATAACAAACCAAGGCTACCAGTACCATGAGAATTATAGTCTATTCACTGTAAGTAGGCAAGAAATCATGACCTCTATCCTCTGTAACTCAAAAAGGGTAAGAGCAAATTGGCTATACATTTCCACATCTATTCCTTGACTGACTCTTCCCAAATGGTAGAAATATTAGCTCGATTACTTTAGTCGTTTTTTAGTTACAGAGGTTAGAGATCATGATTTCTCGCCTACTTGCAGCGAATAGACTATACAGTAGTAACAGTGTCTTTATCTGTCTCCCCACGGCCACTAGCTGGTAGATAACCCGCTAATTGTGTTACGACCGGGACTCGTATAAAACAAGGGCTCTTAATCATTGGACTAGAAAGGCACACAGCCACAACGGTAACACTAGATCCAACCCTCGAACTTATAATGCCGGCGCACAAAAACACCTATACCCTCCAGAGTTAAATCTGCGATAACGGGGTATCCTATAACTCGGTATAAATGCACTACTACTACAGGCTGATGATCTCTGATACAGCCTGATCACAACAACATACAATTACGTTAATAAGGTATACAAGGAAAAGATAGAGATCTTAATTAAATCACTGCAATGATGTAATGCAAACAAGAAGAAGGTATAATTAAAGTTACTCTAAACAATAATAAACTGCCACTCCTATATTAAAGAAAGTGAATGAAAGTCCTAAAGCATCGAGCAGGAATCTTCTGAAGAAAGTCTGATGCTGGTTAAGATGATCGAATCGGATTTTGAACTGTTATATAAAGCAGGAACAAGATATGACAAGTGTAGGGACAGACAGTGTTAACTGACACGGGAATAACGATAAATGCACAATAGTATTATCTCCAACAACAAAAGAAATACTTCGTCAGGCAACTCAAAAACCCTGCTCGGGTTGTGCAACTCGACAACAACCAAGGCTTACAATCAACGTGAACAAAAATGCTGCATACATAACATAAGAGTTTATAATTCTAATTGGGTGTCTGCTAGGCTAATAAAGTCTAGCTGGGATGTCGTAGGCTAGGAAACAATGGCTGAGCAAGCGGCTCGTAGCCTAGCGAGGTCCTTAACCCTCCTGGCCCGGTTGTCATTTTAAAATGACACCACAAATTAAGGGCAGGAGCCCGGGTATCATTTTAAAATCTGTAAGCTTGAAAGCCTATTCAGCTTGGTCTGAACGCCGTGTGTCCGACGCATATAAACAAAGCCGATCGTTACATCACCGCACCTCCGAAAACAAGAAAGAGAAGACTCGTTTGTTATTGTATGTCTGTATGTCGTTGTTTCAGTAGTGAAAAGATCGTCATATTGCTAACATCGCCTGCAAGTGCTCTCCACTGAAATCGTCATCACAACTGAACCAGTTGACATAGAGAGCTCTACTCAACGCCAGTCTACAGATTGGAAACCACACTACATTTATAGATGCGTGGGAAATTTCTAGCAGTTAAACTAAACCAAAATACGGTAGCCTAGGCCTAGCCGTTTTTCGGCCAGATCGCCCGGGTAGCCCACACTGTCATTTTGAGAGCCTGCCCGGGCCAGGAGGGTTGAGACTGTGCGGCCAAATTACGTTAAATGCCGGGGTGCTCTCTTGAGAGATCCAGATCGCTAGTATCTGGTTCTCTCCTGGCGACCCTCTCAAAGTCAAAGCAAAACAAGTTAGCACAGTGTTGGGTGGCAGAGGCAAAAGCCCTCACTCGCAACACAATGCTAAACTCACAAGGTACACATGTCAGAAAGACCACCTAGGCTTCCCACGTCTCCGTTGCGATTGTACAGATTCAACAAAACCTGTTACACATCGGAAATCACTACACAGGTAGCCTTACCCCAGTCTAGCATTAAATAGCCAAGCAGACAGCCAAGGAATAGGTAGGGAGACACCGTGAGTGTGTCGAACCTCTACAGACAAAATGGTAACCCCTCCAAAATGCCTAACTAAACATGAAATATCTGGGAGCTTCAGCATATAATACGATGGCCGATATATGAAATCGTGCAGAACCAAAGGGGAGTTATGATGTTAAATAGAGTGGAAGAATGAGAGGTAAGAAGTTGAGAGAGAGAGAAAGTGCTCTATAGGTAGAAGTCGGGGACAGGTGGTAAGGGAGGTGTGAAGGGTATGCTGGTCAGGCAAGCTCTGAGGAAGGTAGCTCCTCGGGACCCCCAGGATCACACACAAAGGCATGGTCCTACGAGCGAGGGGGAGGCAGCACATGTATACGCACGCACACACTACCACCCCACTGCCTATATTATTCTCTCTCTTTAACTATATACAATGCATCTTATGTTCTACTCATGATATAAAATGCTTCCCGTTGTCACAGATGAAAATAAAGACCACCACGGAACTGTCTGTAACAACACGAACACTATGAAAGAAAGAACAACATTTTAGATAGACTGTAGCCAAATACATTGCCCTGGCGAGTGTTAGCGAGTGGCCAAGCGAGCGGCTGAGCCCACATGGCGTTCTGCTAAGGTGCAGGCGTCACAATTGTTAGTCCTTATGACTATCTTGATCTACATCCCACACCAGTCCTTCTCTAGCTGGTCTTGTATAGCTTTTGATCTTGTGAATTAGGTGTGTCTTCCTTTACACCACATACTAACACAACACAACACAACATACACCTAACATCCCAATACCGTATAATATAACACACCACCCATCATAACTTAACACTGGCCAGTCATTATAGTGCATTACCCTCAGATAACTTTCTACTTGGCCGCCTTAACACTCAAGCCGCGGGTCTCGCCAATTATCGGGTGAGAGAACCATGGCCTATTCAGCGGGTCCCGACAATATTCGGGTGAGATTTTGAGCACATTATCGGCTCTGAGAGAGAGTCCACGCGTTGGGAGGACCGCAGGGGGGCTCTGACCGCTTGGCCTGGACCTAGCGAGGTAACTGGTGTCATTATTATACCTCTACACTTGCCTGGCCTCGCGAGGCAAGGTAATATCTCGAGAAATTACCGTATTTTAGGGTTTTTCCCTCGTGTTGCACGATCGTTGCAAGCGAACCCTTGGTCGTACAAAGATGATTGAGGTGTCATTGGAAAGCTCTATTATCGTTCTTTCACGGATACATAATTGTATTACGCTCTGGCACTTGTTTATGCATGAAAAGAAGCATGGAATGAAGCTCGTTTAGGGTTAATATGCCCGCCACATAGGTAGTAGAAATTACAAATATCCCCGTCCGTAAGGGGTTAATGAAGGACTCCATGGTCGCACCTCCTGTATCTCACACATGACCTTCCACAGATTGTCTTCTCTACGATTTCATCTTAAATAGTCTCCCTTCATCATGTTTGTCTTTATCCTTTACACTTTAGGGGAGAGGGGAAGCCACTGACGAGCAAACAATGATTCACCATCTTGCATGTCGTAAGAGAGGAATCAATAGGTGGAAAGAAAATTACCAGTTTAGAGGAAGTGAACGCCCTAATTAAACCCTAGTTGGTGGTGCCTGTCAGCATTATGACAGTATACGCAGGTAATGGGTTTATATCGCCTCAACAACGACCGTTCCTACATTGTAATCATCAACTTTATCCTGCCTTAATATGTTCTTCGATGTTTGCTTCAGCTTCTGACCATCTTCCACTCCACATTCCGCCACACTGTCCAGTGTTACTCCCCCCCCCCCCCCCCCCACACACACACACACACACATACATACCTTTATTTTTGTTTCTAAAGAAACACTGATTATCGGATTGGTCTACCATCACTTCTATATAATCCTTTGACTTGCAGCTGGACCAACACAACAGAAAATCCCAAACCACCAGAATTCTCATCCTTCTCTAGTCTTTGATCCTGAACATTTTCCAGTGCCTCTTGTTTTTTACATGCTCTTTGACTTTCTCCCTTTGTCTCTTGTTGTAGAGTTTTTCTAAGGCTATTATATACATCATAGTATCAAGTTTTTGTATTACCTTCCTGTGTTTGATCTTCCTTCTTATATACATATACTGTATAGTACAAAGAAGTCCAAAGGAAATCCAGCGACAACAAGTCCAGCGACCCATCAAGGGTGATTGCCCTCCAAAACACTGTTGGGCTAATGTCCAAACAGTGGCTAAGAGTGGATAAGGGAAAAATAGAAAGGGAAGACTGCCCTGGGACAAATTATGCCCGTGGCAGGATTAGGAAATATTGGTAGGGGACAGTTGTTAGTAATATAATAGAGGACACAATAAAAATAAATAAATGTTATCCATTTACAAATGCAGTCAGTCGTGGATTTATGGCAAGGTATTTGTCTAGGCGAAGCTATAGTCAAGGTACAAAGAAATACACATAAATGCCAAAGAGTTATTAGTCCCCCTATTCTTCTTAAAGGAGCACGGCTCAACTTTAGCCGGAAAATCAATAGCCTTCAGGATGAACAATATCTATGCGGTATCATGCATTCAGAAGCAAGGGTCAGCGAGATCTCGAGTGTTACAGGGGTTGGCGAAAAAGATCTTTCTGCTAACTGCTATCTTCATGCAACCTATCTCCCCGGCGTAGCAAATGTCTGGGCAGACGCTCTGTCTCGGCGACAGAGCACCCTAGTAGAATGGTCTTTCAAGCAAGACATCTTTCAAGAGATGATTGCGGAGCCATACCATCCACAAGTGGATTTGTTTGTGTGGGAGTCAACTCACAAGTTGCCTCAGTTCCTCACACGCCGGACTCAGATTCCGACGGGAGGACCAGACGCATTTCTGGTTGACTGGAACAAATGGAACTCCATTTATCTGTTTCCTCCTCCAGACGCATCCTTATTGTGCAGAGTAGTTTACAAACTACGCGATTATCGAGGCGTGGTCTCGATGATAGCGCCCTTGTGGCCAGCCCAAGTTTGGTACAGTCAATAGGTGCGAGAACCCGGTGTCACTCCCGATCTCGTACTTCCACTTAGACATGATTGGAAACCTCAAGACCTCACTAACTTTTGCCTTGTGGACATTCAGAAGGCTAAATGGCTTAATCAATTTGGGGAGAGCGTGAATCACAAATTACTTAATCAGTATACTAAATCAACCCAAAGACAGTACCAATCATATTGGAAGGCCTTTACTACCTGGATCACAAAAACTGACCAAACAACAGTCCTCAGTGTCGTTGATATTAAAATATTTGGATTATCTTTTTGAAAGTAGATCTTTGTCAATTATCACATTAAGGAATCACTTCACTGCTATTAGGAAGCTATTTTTTGTATCTAACTTGCCATTCAATACCTGAGGCGGAGGAGGAGGGGTTTATGCTGATCATGTATTTACTGAATTTGAGGTACCAGCCCTCAAGCACGGCGATAAACACCACCATTTATGTCCAGCGAAATCATTGATATTATTTTTGCAGGAATCTCGACCAAGGACAGGCCGGGTCCCTCTGGGTTTCGCAAACAGGTAGGCGCTTACAGAAGCGGCAATTAGCAGCTTTGTAGGTAAAAGTCATATGGGAAAGAATTCCGGGTGCTCTTGGGCGATCACACGATATTCGTAAATGGGCAGCTTCGCTCCGATTTTTGAAGAACTATTCTCTAGATGACATTCAGCGGACTAACTTATGGTCTTCTAATCATACCTTCATTATGCGGTACCTGTCCGTGAACCTTACGAAACCAAACTTGCAATGTATAGCTGTTTCTCTTTTCAAACTGAACCCTACTGTCTCTCTTTCTCTCAAAAGTTACTTCCTGTCTCTCCTCCTTTGCGTCCATCCTCTATTGGTTCTCTCCCTCCTCCTCCCCCCCCACCCCTCTCTCTCTCTTTATCTCATCTCTACTATCAACAACCAAGACATTTGTCAGTCAGTCGTTAGCAGTACTCGAGGGAACATAACTTGGCCTCAAGGAGGATCTAAGGTAATGTACCCTATTCCTCCATCTATTACTACTAGAGACCAACTTATCCCAGAGGCCTTAGTTCTTCAGACATCAACCGCACTTATAATAATGGGAGGTTTGTATTACTTGTTAATGTATTGATGTATTCATTTGTTCTTTAGTTTTCCCCCAGGAATTCCATTAAACCTAAGAAATACCCCCAAGACCCTACATCGAGATAAATGTGTAGATGTTCGGTAGAATAATTTGTCCTGCCAAGGCCAACTCCTCCTAAATTACAGGCTAGATTTCTCTCGCAGGAAATCGACACCTACAGTAGATGGCACAAACGGTCTTAAAATCTCCAAACTAGTGGAGCGAACGTTTTTTAAAATGTCATAACTAATGGGGCTAAACATTAGGAAAAGGGGTTCCAGAATAAAAAAACAAACTTCTGTTTAACCGGCAATTGTATAAATGCCGGTGTTTACTTCACGATCCGGTTGAACACCAAACACTTCTATATTATATATTCACTGAAGTCTGATATCCGGACGATAATAGTTTACGATTACCACTTTGCTTGGTGAGGGGGGGGGGGGGGGGTTAATATGCATTATTCTTATATTAAATTGTTTTTGTAAGACCGTCATAAAACATGAAACTATTATAACTATACATATATATTTATCTAAATTTGCTATAATTTTCTTTGGGGTAGACTGACATTACACCTGCAGCTACAACTACATATTTCACCGGCATTGGTCATTTGCTCCCGCGGATTCTCTCATAAACTAAACAATATGTGTCAACAAAGAGACGGTATAACGGTAGTGGTGAAAAGTCAATGCTGTTTTTGAAGTGTCCTAATTTCATGCATGTTTGATGGAGTCGATTTTGCATAATACGCGAGCGGCTTTACATACATTTGTTTTCCCAATCTCACAAAGATAGAAATTTAATTAATTAAAACTTTTTCTCAATACCAAAGCAAATCACATTACTTAAACTTTATGGCTGATGGTGTATTACTTAATGTGTTGAGTATAACAATATATACAGTGTATATACTGTATATATGTATGTATATAATTATATATACTGTATACACTGAATATATATATATATATATATAAATATATATATATGTATATATGTATATATATGTACTGTATATATATATGCTCAACTGCCTCAAGGGGTTCTTTACCACTGAGCAGCTTCTTTCACTGTACAGGGGCACAATGCGTCCTTGTATTGAGTATTGTTCACATGTGTGGGGAGGATCCTCGCACACTGCACTCCTAGACAAAGTAGAAAGGAAAGCCTTTCATATCATTAACTCCCGAACACTCGCCAACTCTCTGCAATCTCTCTCTCTTCGCCGCAGTGTTGCATATCTCTCGCTATTCTATCGCTACTACAATAATCAGTGTTCCTCGGAGCTTTCCCAGTGTATACAACCTCCTCTACATAGGGTATGTAGTACCCGCCTTACAACACAATCCCACCCCTACTCTGTGCAACTCTCCATTCCAAGAGTGAAACGATGTTCCGCGGGCAGGTCACTTGAATGTTTACAGACAGTTGGCCTCGTTGTTTCGGTGGTTCAAGGTGGGCGACGAGGCTTGGACATGGTTGTCAGGTCAGGGTCGACCCATGGCTGCCAAGGGTGGTGGTCAGAAGGAGGACATTGAGCAGATTGGTGAGGTTGGCTGTGGAATGGATGTGCCCGGTCGTCGCATAGCCTCTCAATGCTGCTCTAGTCGAATGCAACAGCCCTACCATAGACCGACTGTATCTGGCCATGTCGCTAAAAGCGGTGATGCTGTGCAGGCAGATGTAGTCATAAGGAATGCGGGGGTGCGCATGTACGGTATCGGCGGGGAAGCCTTAGCAATAATGAACTATGGGAGTGACTGCACAGGAGGTACTGATTGTCCCTCTCATGACCTGGCTGTTCTAGGGACGAAGGTGGAGAAGGAGGGAGACTACAGGTTAGAAGCTGCGGTCTCGGCTGGGTTGTGGGAGGGCACTAGGCATGTTGTTCTGCGAGATAAGATGTTTACTAGGCTGTGGCAGTGCATCCGCATGTTTGTTGCTTCTCCAGGCCTGATGTATGGGGTAGAATCCGACATGGAGGCTGGAGACAGTGCAAGGCTCAGTTTAATTCCCTACCGTATAAATCCTGCTCAACAGCCTGTCGTGAAAACAGAGCTAGACGACCTGTGGAAAAAGGGTCTGAGGGATAAAGGATATCATGAGTGGTCGTTACCAGTGAGTTTGCAACCGGAGTTGAGTGGCAAGATCCGTGTGTATGGTGATTGCAAGAGTGTGGAAGCATTATCCCTGACAGACACCTATCCATTGCCCCAGGGTCTGAGGGATAAGGAATGTCATGAGTGGTCGTTGCCTGTAACTTTGCAACCTGTGTTAAGTGGCAAGATCAGTGTGTGTGCATTATCCCTGGCAGAAACCTATCCATTGCCCAAGGGTCTGAGGGATAAGGAATGTCGTGAGTGGTCGTTGCCTGTATCTTTGCAACCTGTGTTAAGTGGCAAGATCAGTGAGTGTGTTGATTGCGAGAGTGTGTGTGCATTAAACCTGACAGACGCCTATACCTTATCGAGAGTTGACGACACCATAGACCGCATCGGGGCTGCATTGCCTATCACGAAGGTAGAACTAGTGAAAGGCTTTTGGCAGGTCCCGTTGCCAGAAAGAGCGAAGAGAAGTGCCAGTCTTGTGATGAACTGGGCAGTTTATCAGTGTCAGGTGTTGTTGTGCTGCCGGAACACAAGTTGGATGTATGGCATGCTAAGGGCACTGATAATGTTTTGGCTGATTGTTTTTCATGGGAGGGTTTATTTGCAGGAGAACCCTCACCGTTCAGTCAGTGTGTGTTGAGAGTGGAGTAAAATTGGCTTGCCCCTGTAAGTGGAGCCGCCATAAACATATTAAAAATGAAAATTCTATAAAAACTCTTTCTTTAATAGTTAAATATTGTTTAAGTATGTTATAGCTGAAGTTCTGATTCGAACCTGTACTTCCCTCAGAAGGCAGGGCTAGTAGAAGCTCGCTCTAGGAGCATAGCAGTATGAATTAAGCTATTGTGTTGGGAGGGGTTGTAAAATTGTTTTTGTTGATGCTTTGCCTTCTTTGTTGCGAGGTGATTAGGGGTGGCGAGTCTTATCGACGTTCTGCTTGTCAGATATGGAGCTCATGGTTGAGCGTCTAATATCTTGGTGGGGGACTGTAGCCACATGACTGTAGCCAAATGCATTGCCCTGGCGAGTGTTAGCGAGTGGCCAAGCGAGCGGCTGAGCCCACATGTCGTTCTGCCAAGCTGCAGGCGTCACAACGTTGAACCCGTTCTAGCTTGTTTATATCTTTTTGGTAATAAGGGCACCAGGATTGAAAGCAGTATTCCAGAAGAGGGCGGACTAAGGAATTGCAAAGGGTTAGGATAACTTCTTTGGATTTATGCTCAAATGACCTGCCTATAAAGCCAATTATTTTGTTTGCTTTCTTAACAACTTATGAACATTATTGACTCGGTTTTAGGTGTGTGTGTGAGTGTGTGTGTGTGTGTGTGAGCACATCCACGATGAACCTATAGTAATAATATATTGTATAGTCTTCTAGGTAATGTTTGCACCTTCGGGAGCGGAACAGAACTGATGGAGGTGAAACTAGTGAGTATTATTATGTCTGAGTATTTGTTTATGTAGTTGTCTCTTTGCCCGTACTTTTATATCAAGCGTGGTCATGTGCTGTACTTATTACTGCCTTGATGGTGTAATGGTTAGAGCGTGTAAGTTCTGTATGTGATATCCTAGGTTCGAATCCTGGGAGAATCACATGCTCAGCCCCATTAGTTTTGAAATGTTAATACTTTCAGCCCATTATATTGGCGATTTTTACATTTTTCGCCCGATTTCTTTGTCAATTTGAAAACGTTTCGTGCAATTTAGGTGTCGATTTTTATCTGGCGCGCGTTAGCGAACCTGCAATTTTTAAGAAGGTACCGAAATATGTACAAATTTATCTTGAAGTGTGTGGGGGGGGGGGGGGGGGGGTTCCACGGGGTGTTTTTCAAAGCTTGATGGAGAGATTTCACTCTCCTACACACATTTTTGAAGGACTCTAAATATCTTTGATCAAAGATATTTAGAGTCCTTCAAAAATGGGTGTAGGAGAGTGAAATCTCTTATACAAGAAGCAAAGCGGAATAATGAACTCAGGGTTGAAGCCCTCTGCAAAGAGAGTCCTAAAGAGTTGTTCAGCTATATAAACAGCAGGAAGCCATTTAAAAGTAGCACTGGACCTCTAAAGGACCCAGCAGGCCAACTACAAACCTCTGACAATGATATAGCTAAATCCCTAAACAACTATTTTGATTCAGTATTCACAAGGGAAAATACCCGTGACATGCCAAGTCCAGGATTAGTGCATGAGGGTGAAGTTCTTAGCAGAATCAGATCTACCCCAGAGGATGTAGAAATTAGAATAGATAAGTTAAATAGGTTCAAGTCATCTGGCCCAGATGGCTTTCTTCCTAGAGTTGACGTGAAGTGCGAGATGAAATCGCACCTTGCTTAGCAGACATCTTCAATAAATTACTAGAAAATGGAGAAGTCCCTGAAGACTGGAAACTGGCTAATGTGACCCCAATCTTTAAGAAAGGGGATCACGAGTGTCCCAAGAATTATCGGCCAATTAGCTTGACTTTTATCATAGTAAAACTCTTAGAAGGGATACTAGTAGACAAGATGGTTGACAATCTCGAAATCCACAATTTAATTACAGATTCCCAACATGGATTCAGGTGACACCGAACATGTCATACCAATTTGCTGGAATTTGTCCATGAAATGCTGAGTGATTATGACAAGGGTAAAGCCATAGACATCCTTTACTTATATTTTCAAAAAGCTTTTGACAAAGTGCCTCATTGCAGGTTCTAGGTATCAATACAGTGGTCACAAATTGGATAGCAAGGTGGCTAACAGGTAGACAACAACGAGTGGCAATCAATGGTGTTTCTTCTGAGTGGACTGCACTCACTTCTGGAGTTCCACAGGGATCTGTCCTTGGCCCATTACTGTTTATCATATATGTCAATGATATCGATATTGGTCTGTTGAGTGTGATCTCCAAGTTTGCAGATGACATAAAGCTTGCAATGAATGTGAAAGACCCCAAAGAGGTTGAACAGCTCAGGATGGACCTCAACAGACAGGGTGAATGGTTGGAGACCTGGCATATGCTTCTAAACTTGGAAAAGTGCAAGATGATGCATATCGGCCGAGCAAACTCCAATTCAGCCTATTCACTATTGGAAATGCCTCTGGAAGTGACTGACTTGGAAAAGGATTTGGGAGTTCTGATTAGCACTGACCTAAAGTTTTCCAAGCAGTGCATTGAAGTAGATAAGAAAGCTCAGATATTATTGGGCTATATTAAGAGGCAATTAAAGTATCAAAATAAGAAATAGTCCTCACACTTTACAACGCTCTGATACGGCCTCTCCAGGAGTATACTGTTCAATTCTGGTCTCCAGAACTCAGGAAATATATTAGTGATGGAAATTCCGGCTCTTTCAAGGGAGCCAGCTCATTTGGCTCTGTTCAGTCAAGAGAGCCGGCTCTTTCAGCTCCCATATGGCTCTTCATTTAGTACCAATTTTTTTTTTTAAATGCGTCAACATTTTGCAATATAGCACCATATGTTAATAACATGGATGTAGTGACTATAAATATGAATTCCACAAACATATTTATTTCGTGTAACTCCTTGTAACTAACTCTAACACTCTCTCTCTCTCTTTATCTCAATCTCAGTGTGTCCCGGCAACTAACGGGCTTGAGTCGATACATTCTTGTCATGACGGGATTGGCCGCCAATAATTTTAATCTCATTTTGTGATTGGCCATGGGTGATTACCACTAACACAATCAGACAATCCAAACTTGCCAGCCAGACAGCAAAGTGATGTGCATCGGTGCTCACGGTCCTGGCTCATAATGTGCATTAGCTCTCACGGTCGTGGCTCATAATGTGTATCGGCACTCACGGTCCTGGCTCATAATATGTATTGGCTCTCACGGTCGTGGCTCATAATGTATCGGTACTCACGGTCCTGGCTCATAATATGTATTGGCTCTCACGGTCGTCGTGGCTCATAATGTGTATTGGGGCTCACGGTCCTGGCTTATAATGTGTATTGGCTCTCACGGTCGTGGCTCATAATGTGTATCGGCGCTCACGGTCGTGGCTCATAATGTGTATCGGCGCTCACGGTCGTGGCTCATAATGTGTATTGGCTCTCATGGTCGTGGCTGATAATGTGTATCGGCGCTCACGATCCTGGTTCATAATGTGTATCGGCGGTGACGGTCCGGGTTCATAATCATCTATTTCTTTATCACGACGTCAGGGAATAGCTATATAAATAGACTAAACATGTCTGAATTACTTAATGGTACTGATCCGATGATTTATAGCAACAGAGTTTAATGACTAGTATAGTTGTGAGCCATAATATATATATATATATATACACAATAATGCTCATTTGAATATTTGAACCTTTAAATATATGTCTGCATTATCATGGATATAGTTTAATAATAGTATATATATAGTTTGGGTTCCCTTGTTAATTTCAATGCTTCCAAGACTCAATTTCTCCATCTGTCTACTTGTCGCCCTCTTCCAGAAAACTACATGATGACCTACTCCTCAACAACACACAATTTAACCCTTCATATTCTCTTAATATTCTTGGTGTCTCTTTTTCTTCTGATCTCTCTTGGAAAGATTATATATCCACTCTAGCTAAGACAGCTTCCCAGAAGCTGGGTGTGCTCAGCCACCTCCAGGAGTTCTTTACCCCTGTGCAACTTTTTGTTCTGTACAGGGGCACTGTGTGTCCATGTACTGAGTATTGTTCATACATGTGAGGAGGATCCTCTCACACAGCTCTTCTAGACAAAGTAGGAAAATAACCTTCTGTCTCATTAACTCAAGTCCACTCACCAATTATCAGCAGTCTCTCTCTCTTCGCCGCAATGTTGCATCTCTCTCTATTCTACCGCTATTACAATAATCAGTGTTCCTCAGAGCTCTCTGTGTATACCATCCTCTATTCTTAGAGTATGTAGCACCCATCTTGCAACACAATCCCACCCCTACTATGTGCAATTCTTCAACCCAAGAGTGAAATTTTATTATCAGTATTTCGTCTATTCAACAGCTGAGCTCTGGAACTCTCTCCCAGAATCAGTCTTTCCCTCTTCCTAGGACTAAAATTATTTCAAACTTCGTGTGTCAAGGCGTTTTGGCTCGAACGTCCCTTGATTTTGGCCCTGTCACTCTTTCAACTCTGGGGGTGGCACTCGCTACAGGCAGTTCTGCATTTTGTCTCCCTCACTCACATAGAACAAACAAAATATGGGTGCACAGGTACTATAACTTCCAAAAGGTAACATCAAACCACTCCTATTGGCCTACAATGAGGTACTTTATTAGAAGAGAGAGAGAGAGAGAGAGAGAGAGAGAGAGAGAGAGAGAGAGAGAGAGAGAGAGAGAGAGAGAGAGAGAGAGATAGAGGTAGAGACCCTTTCTTCTACATACTTTACCTTATACAATACATGCCGCAATAAATCTCTCAGGCCGCAGAAATCTACTTTTATTTACTCTGATTTTACCATTAATGTTTTTCTTGCCTTACTCCTCCCAATGATCGGTGGCTTCACTCTCACGTCCTTTTGCCCACACTCACTGACATAGATAAGTTAGGTTAGGTTAGGATGAAGCTGGTTTACGTTATCTGTATAGGTCTGCAATCTGATGTCATGTTAGGTTAGAGATAAGGTTATGTGAAACTAGTTTATATCAGTTTACGCTAGGGTATAATGGGGGGGGGGCACGCTTGTCGGTGCCAGTAGCGGTGTGATAAACACACTCAAGGTAGATTATAGATAGGTAGGTTAGGTTAGGTTAGCTTACATGCTATGTAATGTAAGGTTATGATAATTTTAATTAATAATAGGTAAGTAGGTACGGCAATGAAAATCATGGTTATACTATACATCTCTTAAAATAGAAGAGGGAATGTTAATTTAGGTTAAGTGTAGGTGAAGGAATCTGAATGTAGAGAAAACAACATGTGGTAGAATAAAACACCTTGCAGTCTCTCTCACCAATCTCCTTGTTGCCAGACAGGTAACTACCCCACTGTATCAAGGGGGCCCTTCTAATATCTCAGTGGTCAACACATGTGCGGGGTAATTAATTATCCTGATAAATACTATTGGCCTCTTACTCTTGTTTTATATACAGTATATTTGTTTCCAATCATTCTCCTGTTAATGCATTTTTGAAGGGTGGTTTGACTTATCCTGGGTATCTTGTCTATTATATTAGTATAGTTACTTCAACTGTTGGACCGATAGTCGATGAAAATGGAGAATACACCAAAGACGAAGTACAAATGAGTGATACCCTCAATACCTTCTTTGCATCAGTTTTTACAACAGAAGACCTCAGTGATATCCCTACACCATCGCCGATTCAGATTGATAATTCAGATGTTCTAAGCAATATCACCGTTACAGAGAGAGAAGTATTGCATTGTTTAGAAAAACTCAAGGTAAATAAAACGCTAGGACCTGATACAATCTCAACTAGAGTTGTAAAGGAAGCTAAAGATGAGCTCTCTAAACCACTGACATTGCTATTCAATAAATCCTTGCAGTCTGAAACTATGCCTGATCAGTGGAAGCTAGCTAACGTAACACCGATTTTTTTCAAAAGGCAGCAAATCCCTACCCAGTAACTATCGTCCAATAAGCTTAACCTCAGTTATATGTAAAATGCTAGAAACGCTCATAAGAGAAAGACTCGTAAATCACTTAGAGACAAATAACATACTTAAAGATACTCAACACGGCTTTCGTAACAAACGCTCCTGCTTAACAAATCTCTTAGACTTCTTTCACGATATCCTCAACCTCTATGATGGGAGTAAAGCTGTAGATATTATATACCTTGATTTTCAAAAGGCCTTTGACAAAGTTCCCCACAAACGTTTACTGCTAAAACTAAAAGCGCATGGAATACAAGACGGTGTGTCGAAATGGATAGAAAATTGGCTTAGCAACTGAAAGCAAGGAGTAGTAATAAACGGTAAGGCATCTAAATGGACAAATGTACAGTATGTAGTAGGGTGCCCCAGGGATCGGTACTAGATCCAATTTTCTTTCTAATTTACATCAACGACATAGATGAGGGTCTCACCTGTACAATCTCAAAGTTTGCTGACGATGCAAAAATTGCAAATAGCGTACTCTCAAAAGAACAAGTTGACGATATGCAACACAATCTAGATAAGTTGTCACGTTGGGCGCAAATTTGGCAAATGAGTTTCAATGCGGATAAATGTAAAGTACTACATATCGGATACCAAAATGAGAAAGCAAACTATTCGATGAATGGCACTCAGCTTAAGAATGTAAACAGAGAAACCGATCTGGGAGTAACAATATCGAGTAACCTAAAACCGAGTCAACAATGTTCAGAAGTTGTTAAGAAGGCAAACACAATAATTGGCTTTATAGGCAGGTCATTTGAGCATAAATCCAAAGAAGTTACCCTAACTCTTTACAATTCCTTAGTCCGCCCTCTTCTGGAATACTGCGTTCAATCCTGGTGCCCTTATTACCAAAAAGATATAGACAAGCTAGAACGAGTTCAACGTAGAGTTACCAAAATGATACCTAGCCTGAAGAACAAACCATACCGGGGAGCGTCTTAGAGAATTAAATCTATTTCCTTTAACCCAACGCAGATTAAGGGGCAACTTAATTCAAGTGTTCAAAATCATCATAGGCATCAACAATATGAACTGTAGTAAGTGCTTCACAATCGACCGATCTAATTATACGCGGGGAAACGGTTGCAAAATTATTGGTAAAACTTTTAACTCTCACGAATCTAAGAATTTCTTCTTCAATTGAGTTGTTAACTTGTGGAATGGGCTTCCCCGAGACGTTATAGACTGCAGCACCGATGATTCTTTTAAACTTCGCCTAGACAAATATCTTGCATCAAACCCGCGACTGACTGCGTTTGTAAATGAATAACTTTATTTTATCCTCCCCTCAGTTACTAAGCCATCTGTCCCCTACTAACTTCCTAATCCTGCCATGGACAATAGTCCAGGGCAGTATTTTCCTTTCCAATGTTCCCTTACCCACTCTAAACCACTGTTTGGACACTTGATCCTCAGTGTTTTGGAGGACAAGCAGCCTAGAAGGATCATATAACTGTTGTTGCTTGATTTTCTTTGTACTCCTTTGTATGTTTCTTACGGTTTCAGATTAATTATTTTGGGTCACTGTTGACTTATATATAGCTTATTTTGGGTCACTGTTGACTTATATATAGCTTATTTTGGGTCACTGTTGACTTATATATAGCTTATTTTGGGTCACTGTTGACTTATAGATAGCTTATTTATATAATTTCTATTACTGGTTTGCTGTATGCTTTATTAATCTTATTGTAATGAGAAATAGCGACCATCTGTATTTTGTAAAGTTATTATGGAGTCATAATTATCAAACGGGTTGATAGTTTATCAGTAATCACTTAAATACAAACCCTAAACTTGAAGTGTCCATCAGGTAATCGGAAATCAATAACAATAACTGATGCCCCAAAAAGGGGAAGTGACAGATAACAACCAGGAGTGGGAAGGAGAGAGGTGGAAGATCACACATACACACACACACACACACACACATACTATCACACACACACACACACACGCACACGCACACACACATACACACACACAAACACACACATACATACGCGCGCGATAGCACTAAAGCTGAAAGAAATCTTCTTTCGAAGCAAGAGAGAGAAGAGAGAGAGAGAGATAGTTGAAATCAGGTGTAGAGTGATGTATGTTTCTAATTAGCTAAAACGTAAAGGACGACTGGCAGGACGGATTGAGGACTAAATGAGACATTTGATGTAGTTAATGTGGAAGTCAGACTTATAATCACTACCACAACAATAGGTGGCTCACTTCATGGGGAATAGGTATGGCACGTTGATGTAAACCACACAGAATATGTCAGAGTAGTTGTAATTATTTGCAGTCAAATTTGTATAACTCACGTTATATAACAAAGTATTGTACCACTGACTTATGCCGGTGGCTGCACATGTCAGATACTTACCTACTTAAATGCAAATGTAATATATAATTAGTTACTTGAATGCGGGTGAGAGACCATAATGTTGAGGACTATTATGATATACAGTATATATAATGAGAATAAACTAATACAAATCATATGTGATAGACATATATAAAGCATGCGCAGTGTATCCTACGGCAAGGACTAGATGATCAGAAGTTATAGAAATATTAACCCCTACTGTACCGGCGACGGCTTTTTATATTTATTCGAGCTATACTGTACTTAGACAATTTAATGCAATTTAAAAAAGGATCTGTGGTAGTAACAAGGTTTAAGGGAGATAGTTCCAAGCCTGTTGATTGCTGGGGCCCTTATTAAACTGAATATACTCTTATATTACAAGCTAGAATAAAGTTGTAAGGACGGCACCGGTAAAGAATGGGTTACCGATAATGATAAGGAATGGGGTATTAGGTATGGACAATAGTATTAGAAGAATCTCGTGCATGGGATATTACAGAGAGTAACTTAACTCATTCAATAGTATGACGCCGTTTCTCCTATCTTCACTCCTATCTTTAGATAATTATATTATGATTGTTGCCATCATAAGGATAACTGAGATCGTGTTTACCCTTTTGATTTATCCAACGTGAACTGAATAACATTTTGTAGTGTTAGCCAGAGTAAAATAAAACGAGCCGCGGCGGTAACGAGCCGCGGCGGTCGAGTAGAGAGCATGCTCACATGTGAATCTGCTTGACCTGGGCTCGATTCCAACCAAGGCAGACTATTTAGTGGATGTAGTAGTACGTCCTAGCATGTCTCACATACTCGCACCAAATAAAGGGAGACCTTGACTACATATACAAACTAATAAACACACACAACAAAGCCATTTCAACAGCTTCTTCTATCTACAACACCCCTTCTCTGCTATCTACACTTTCCTAGCCGTATGGTCCTAATGTATTGTCTGGTGGCGTAATGGGATTCAAAATGTAAGAGACATCAGCGTATAGAAAAGGTAAACACTGATTACCTCCAGAGAGTCCAGACGATTGTAAGGAACTTGAAAAAGAATTAGCAGAATGAAAGGGACATGAGTGATAGTTTGCCCCCTAGATTCCTGAAAGCCGTTCCCAAACTGAAGAAAATTATATGGCAGTAGCATTATCAAAGAATGGATATCGTGGTTTGATTGAAGGTATTAAAGACTGTTCTTAGACAGATAAGAGTTATAGTGTGGACCAATGACTATGAGGGTTACCACTTTAACCTGCCAATATATCACACCTCCCACCAAGCTCATACGAGTCAGGCACAAATATTTCAATAATTCAAAAGTTTCCGCTCCAGCCATTTTATGTTTTGATCGGGTAATAACGTTCTCGATCGGCACTGTACAGTATATATAACTTTGGCTGATATATCTGTAATGAATATTTCATATTCATTGTTAAAACAATGATACAATACATTCATGTTATATATACAGTATAATTCAAGAATAAAAGCAATACTGTTTTATGATGGAATGAATAAGACAAATATTGAATATTAATTGTACACAAACAATGTTCCTGTGTTATATTTTGTTGTAGTCAATCATGTTGTATTGTGCCTGCTATTCTCATATTTTGAACGTTAAGAAATGAGACACATCTTATCATAGAAATACTGCAGCACATATCTATAAGTAATAGTAAAAGATAGTTTACTTCACACTTGAGCCGACCTCTACACATGTAACATATGATTTGATCTGCATTATTCCTATGGACCAGCTTATGACAAACTGATTAATACAAACCTCCAGTCGACTTACAAACATACGAATCCAACTTGACCTATTTTAGAGAACTATTACCCTCGGCCCCGCATAAGGCAATCTGAACACCTCACACACAGTCCAGGTCAACAGTCTCACACATCCCTGGTTCCCCACTAGACCTCTGTTAGTGTAAGCCTCTCATAACCTCTCAATCCACAGCCATTTGAACCCATTCAACTACCCTTGACCCTTCGGAAACGATCCTATCCAGCCGCTTGACCATGCTAAACGACCCCATCTAGACCGGATGCCTCAGGACCAGATATGATAATAATGTTGAAGAGGAATGTGTATATCTTGCGAGCCTGTTATTTAGTGTGACAGAAGGCGGGGCTAAGTAGGTGTGGTAAGAGGTGATAGTGGGGCGAGACTTAGGGGGAGTGGGGATGGGTTGAGGGAAGGGAGAGAAGAGAGGGAAATAAATAGTAGAAGAAGCAGGGGAAGGAAGGAGGGAGGGAGATGGGAATGAAGAAAAGAGGAACTATGAAAGAGGATGATGGGATAGGAAGAAGACAAGGGAGGAGAGAGGGGTGAATTGGAGAGAGGGATGAGGAGGAGGAAATCGAAAGGAGCTAGAGCGAAACAAGGAGGTGGAAAATGAACATGAACATAATAATAAGACAATAGATGGTGTGACGCCTACCAGCATTGGCAGAATCGCCTCCCGTTAGCCGCTAGCGCTCGCCAGGGCAGTGAAGTGGGCTACAGTTATCAGAGAATGTTGTTCTTTCCTTCATAGTAATTGCATTGTTACAGACAGTCCAGTGGTGGTCTTTATTTTCGTCTGTGACAACGGGAAGTATTTTACATTATGAATAGAATATAACATGCATTGTATATAGTTAAGGAGAGAGAACAATATAGGCAGTGAGGTGGTAGTGTGTGCGTGCGTATACATGTGCTGCCTCCCCCGCTCGGAGGCAAACGCGCATGCCTTCTACCGCCTCTTGATTGGCTGGTGGTTCTTGGCGCGTCATGGAGGCCTGCTGCCTTGTGACGTAGCGGCCTGTGATTGACCGACCACCATGCCTTTGTGGGATCCTGGGGGTCCCGAGGAGCTACCCTCTTCAGAGCAGGCTAGGGATGCACATGACTAACATCCTTTTTACCACTGTCCCCAATATCTCCACCATTCTGATACTGTCTCTCTTCCTCAACTTCTTCTCTTTCATTCCTCTAAGCTTTTAACGTCACAATACTCCCTTTGGGTTCTGCACACGATTTCATATCGGCCCATCGTATTATGTGCGGCGCTCTCTGAGATATTTACATGTACTTAGAATAGGTTTGAGGGTTCTTAGTTAGTAGAGGTTAAGAACTCGGTGTGTGTCTCCATTATTGATTTAGTGCTCTGCTGGGTTATTTAATGCTAGACTGGGATAAGGCTTCTGTTGTCGTTGTCAGCGATGTGTGTACGGTTCGCTTATACCTACACGACTTCAACGGTTTCTGTGGTAGCCTAGGTTGTCTTTTTGGTTGTGCCTTTTGCGAGTGCAGCATCGTGTGGTAAGAGGGCATTAACCTACTACCTTGTCACACAATGCTGCCTCTATGTTTGACTTTAGGGGGATCGCCAGGGTAGAACCAGATACTTGAGATCTGGATCTACCAAGAGAGCATCCCGTCATTAACGTAAATTTAATTATACCGCCTTAAGGACAACGCTAGGCTATGAGCCAGTCTTGCTCAGCCACAGTTTCCTAACCTTGATATCCCAGCTAGACTTTATTTGCCTAGCAGACACTAGTTAGGACATGAGCTCTTTATGATATGTATGCATTATTATTCACAGCATTTATTAGTCTAGGTTATTGTTGAGTTGCACAACCATAGCAGAGTGTTTCGTTGATGAGGAAGCATTTCTTTTAGTGTCGAGCATTACTGCCGTTGCGCATTTATAGTATTCCCGTGTCAGTTAACATTATATGTCCTACCTTTTAGTGTATTCAGTCTACACGTATGGTGTCCTGCCTCCTGCCTTTATATAATTTAAGATACGAGCATCTTATGAGCATCAGACTTTCTTCAGAAGTTTCCAGGTCTATGCTGTAGGACTAAACTTCACTTTCTTTCAGATAGGAGTGAAGAGTTTATTGTTGTTTAGAGTAACTGTATTGAAGCATCTTTTTATTGTATTAAATCTTGCAGTGATTTAATTGACCTTTCCCTAACTTCCCTTTTATGCATTTTAACGTAACTTGCATCTTGTTTGTTATCAGGCTATACCAGTGTGGGTTAGCCTGAAGTAGAGTACATTTATGCCCAGTTAAGGATACCCCGTTATCGCAGATTAACTTTGGAGGGTATAGGTGTTTTTGTTAGCCGGCAAATAAGTTCAAGGGTTTGGATCTAGCGTACCGGTGTTGCATATTGCCCTATTACTAGTCCAATCATTAAGTGCCCTTGTTTTATTCGTAGCCCCGGTCGTATCAAATGGCGACCTTGGCCAGTATCTTATTTTAGTAGAAACCGGGATCCATTTGTTGATTATTGCAATAATAACAAATAATGACCTTGCCTGGTATCTAAAGAAGATTTGCAGGATTGTTTGACATTTGTTTTTGAGAAATATCTTGGACACTTGGAATTTTTTTTTGGCAACGTAGTATAGCACTTGAGTTGTCTTCGAGCATTTTATATTTTTGACTGAATAGTGCTACATGAGAGTTTAGGTACTTTTTTTTTTTATAAACGTTGAGAATTTTCGGTGGACACTATGTCGAACGACGGATCAATGTACAGTGAGGACACAGTATGGGAAGCAGACTCTGAGGTGCAGCAGCGGGGTTTGTTAGAAGGTATTAAAGTAATAACTAGTGAGGAGGATGCAAGGAAGTTTCTGGAGATACCTATTACTGTTGACCGCGTGTCGGGGATTGATCGGTATGGTCTCCAGTGTTTGGCCACGGTCATGGGGCATGTGGGCACTAGCAGCATGTCGAGAGGTGACCTGGTGGCCTGGGTGCTCGGCGGGGTGCGTGGGGCTTCGGGTGGAGCGGGAGCTGGGGCACCTTCGGCCCAGCCCCCATTCCACTCGACTCCTACCATGGCGCCCCCTCGGGCTCCGGAGCCGGGTACGTAACCGCAGGCCGATAGTCACTGGCAGCGTGGTTTGTCACTGGGTGGGTCTCCAATTGTTGCATCTCCTCCTCCTCAAGGTTTAACTGCAGATATGCTCTTCCATCTTGAGATGGCTAAAATGCAGGCTGAGCAACGAAAGCATGAATCTGAGCAGCAGATTGAGATGGCTAGGATTCAGCAGCAGCAGCGGGAGGCTGAGCTTCGGGTTGAGGCTACGAAGTACTGTGCAGACAGAGATCTTGAGAAGTCTTGGGTGGAGTCAACAGGACAGCGTCTCGGTTCTGGGAATCGAGGTCTTGATCAGTCTTTATCGCACCTTCTTAAGTTAGTCCCTGTATTTGACGAGTCGGGTGTTACCGAGTTTTTCATGCGTTTTGAGAAGAAATGCCGGGAGCACCAATGGCCCGAGGTTAAGTGGGAAGCCCTTGTTTCCTCTAGGTTGGTTGGCAAAGGACTCAAGGCATATGATGCGTTGCCCTTGGAGTCTTGCGTCGACTATGAGGTACTGAAGGAAGCTGTTCTGCGGGCGTACGAGTTACAACCAGAGACATATAGGTTGAAGTTCCGAGGTGTTACGAAGGGTCGTGAGTGCACTTTTCTAGAACATGCCCGGGAACTGTCTGATGCATTGAGAAATTGGCTGAGGTCAGAGAAGGTGACGACGTGCGGAGAGCTTGAGCAGTTAGTCCTTCTAGAGCAATTTTTCAAATGCACAGGCGGCGACCTGACTTTGAACCTCAGAGAGAAAAACCCTAAAACTCTACAGAAGGCAGCTGAGATGGCTGACCGTAGGCTATCGCTGATTCGTGGGTGCGGGTCTGCACAACGGAACGATGCAGGTAACAAGGGGCGCAACACTCCACCCCCCTGAGTCAGTGATACACCATACAACAATAACAACAAGAGCAATGATATTAAGTCTGACCATAAACCTAATACCGTCCCGTTTAAGAAGGGTCCGGGCCCTTCCCCACCTCAAGGGAAGCCCAAGGGGGAGTTAGAGTGTTTTCATTGTCACGAGAAGGGGCATTTTGCACGATCCTGTCCTAGCAAGCTACCTACAGCAGTCGTGTCTTTGGCTCGCAACATTGGAGTGTCTTTGAAGTCGTCTGCGTTTGCCCGGGGTAAATGTTCAGAGGCTGGAGCACTGCCAGTGAAGAAGTATCCGGAAGGCTTGACACCTGTCCGGGATATTTTTTGTGACCATAGAGGGCGCGGCTGCGTGAGTTGGGCTAGTTGTAAGCATGGAGTAGAATTTTTGCGTGATACGGGGGCTTCCTTGACATTGACAAAAAACTTTACAGGCAGATCTATAAACGCGGCACGGGTAGTTGGGGTGCAGGGTATCAATGCTACAAAGTCATACCCATTGGTCCGAGTGGAGCTGGAGGTAGAAGGTGTGACACGAGACTTGGATGTCGGAATCGTGGAGAAACTGCCAGTAGAGGGCGTCTACCTTCTTCTCGGCAACGACTTTGCGGTACCTGCTTCTGAGGTTCCACCCTTAGTCGGTGCCGAGAGGGCGGCCGACGTGAGTAGGGAGGGGCAGAAGTTGGTCGAGAGGTGTCAACCACAGAATAGGGCGTGTGTTGTCACCCGATCTCGTGCATCGAAAGTGTCACAGCCAATTCCTCAGTCTCTAGACCAATGGAGGAATGGTCGGAGGGAGCAAGCTAAAGTTGGGAGTTTTGTGAGTTTTGCTCCAGCGGCTCTCCTTAGCGGCTTAGTACTTGACCCAGAGGTGAGCCCCGGAGTGGCCCCAGAACCTGTCACCCCTAGTGACATGGTTGGGCGTGATGGCACTCGGCGACTTAGTAGTTCCCAGGTGGAGGAGAGTTGTGGGAACGGGGCTATCGAACACGAGGACGGGGAAACATGTCATGTGAACCTGTTGGAGGAGTTTGTGAGGCAACCACCTGAGCAGCCTACTGTCCCTGCGTTGGTCTGCAGCGGCCAAGGAGGAGAAGGAGAGGGGGGCAGTAGGGCACAGGTGGAGGAGAGTTGGGATTGTCATGTCTCGGCGGAGCAGTGGGCGGGGTACACGAATCTGGTGGCTGTGGAAGCGCTAGAGCACCTGCCTGAGCAGCAGTGTGCAGCGCTCCAGCACCAGCTCGGTTCATACCCCACTGGTCGTGCCGAGCACCCGAACCTCACAACTCAGGCGGTGCAAGATGTTCCGTAGGCAGGTCACTTGAATGTTGGTAGACCGTTAGCCTCGTTGTTTCGGTGGTTCAAGGTGGGCGACGAGGCTTGGACATGGTTGTCAGGTCAGGGTCGACGCATGGCTGCCAAGGGTGGTGGTCAGAAGGAGGACATTGAGCAGATTGGTGAGGTTGGCTGTGGAGTGGATGTGCCCAGTCGTCGCATAGCCTCCCAATGCTGCTCTAGTCGAATGCAACAGCCCTACCATAGACCGACTGCATCTGGCCATGTCGCTAAAAGCGGGGATACTACGCAGGCAGATGTAGTCGTAAGGAATGCGGGGGTGCGCATGTACGGTATCGGCGGGGAAGCCTTAGCAATAATGAACTATGGGAGTGACTGCACAGGTGGTACTGATTGTCCCTCTCATGACCTGGCTGTTCTAGGGACGAAGGTGGAGAAGGAGGGAGACTGCAGGTTAGAAGCTGCGGTCTCGGCTGGATTGTGGGAGGGCACTAGGCATGTTGTTCTGCGAGATAAGTTGTTTACTAGGCTGTGGCAGTGCATCCGTATGTTTGTTGCTTCTCCAGGCCTGATGTACGGGGTAGAATCCGACATGGAGGCTGGAGACAGTGCAAGGCTTAAGTTAGTTCCCTACCGTATAAATCCTGCTCAACAGCCTGTCGGGAAAACAGAGCTAGATGACATGTGGAAAAAGGGTCTGAGGGATAAAGTATATCTTGAGTGGTCGTTGCCAGTGAGTTTGTAACCGGAGTTGAGTGGCAAGATCCGTGTGTATGGTGATTGCAAGAGTGTGGAAGCATTATCCCTGACAGACACCTATCCATTACCCAAGGGTCTGAGGGATAAGGGATATCGTGAGTGGTCGTTGCCAGTGAGTTTGTAACCTGAGTTGAGTGGCAAGATCCGTGTGTATGGTGATTGCAAGAGTGTGGAAGCATTATCCCAGACAGACGCCTATCCATTACCTAGAGTTGACGATACCATAGACCGCATCGGGGCTGCCTCGCTCGTCACGAAGGTAGAACTAGTGAAAGGTTTTTGGCAGGCCCCCTTGCCGGAAAGAGCGAAGAGAAGTGCCAGTCTTGTGATGAACTGGGCAGGTTATCAGTGTCAGGTGTTGTTTAGCTGCCGGAACACAAGTTGGATGTGTGGCATGCTAAAGGCACTGATAATGTTTTGGCTGATTGTTTGTCACGGGAGGGTTTGTTTGCAGGAGAACCCTCGCCGTTCAGTCAGTGTTTGTTGAGAGTGGAGAAAAATCAGGCTTGCCCCCGTAGAGCAGCCGTCAAAAACAACATTAAAATTATATACAAAAATCACATAAAAACTCTTTCTTTTGATAGTTAATTGTAAGTTGTCAATGTTATAGCTAAAGTCCTTAAGTTGAACCTGTCTTTCACTTAGTAGGCTGGGCTCTGTGAAACTCGTTCTGGGAGCATAGCAGGCTAAACAATTATACTATTATGTTTGGGAGGGGTTATAAGATTTTATTTATGCAAAAATTTTGTTTTTATTTATGATTGGGCTTTGCATTTCATTTCTGGTGGAGTGGCTGGTTGTGGCGGGTCTTGTCGGCGTTCTGTCTTTTCAGATATGGTGCTCGCCTAATGTTGAGCGTCCCATATCTTGGGCGGGGTGTGACGCCTACCAGCGTTGGCAGAATCACCTCCCGTTAGCCGCTAGCGCTCGCCAGGGCAGTGAAGTGGTCTACAGTTATCAGAGAATGTTGTTCTTTCCTTCATAGTACTTGCATTGTTACAGACAGTCCAGTGCTGGTCTTTATTTTCGTCTGTGACAACGGGAAGTATTTTATATTATGAATAGAATATAACATGCATTGTATATAGTTAAGGAGAGAGAACAATATAGGCAGTGAGGTGGTAGTGTGTGCATGCGTATACATGTGCTGCCTCCCCCGCTCGGAGGCTCGCGCGCGTGCCTTCTACCGCCTCTTGATTGGCTGGTGGTTCTTGGCGCGTCATGGAGGCCTGCTGCCTTGTGACGTAGCGGCCTGTGATTGGCCGACCACCATGCCTTTGTGGGATCCTGGGGATCCCAAGGAGCTACCCTCTTCAGAGCAGGCTAGGGACGCACATGACTAACATCCTTTTTACCACTGGTCCCCATATCTCCACCATTCTGATACTGTGTCTCTTCCTCAACTTCTTCTCTTTCATTCCTCTAATCTTTTAACGTTACAACACTCCCTTTGGGTTCTGCACACAATTTCATATCGGCCTATCGTATTATGTGCGTCGCTCTCCGAGATATTTACATGTACTTAGAATAGGTTTGAGGGTTCTTAGTTAGTAGAGGTTAAGAACTCGGTGTGTGTCTCCATTATTGATTTTGTGCTCTGCTGGGTTATTTAATGCTAGACTGGGAAAAGGCTTCTGTTGTCGTTGTCAGCGACGTGTGTACGGTTCGCTTAAACCTACACGACTTCGACGGTTTCTGTGGTAGCCTAGGTTGTCTTTTTGGTTGTGCCTTTTGCGAGTGCAGCATCGTGTGGTAAGAGGGCATTAGCCTACTACCTTGTCACACAGTGCTGCCTCTTTGTTTGACTTTAGAGGGATCGCCAGGGTAGAACCAGATACTTGAGATCTGGATCTACCAAGAGAGCATCCCCGTCATTAACGTAAATTTAATTATACCGCCTTTAAGGACAACACTAGGCTATGAGCCAGTCTTGCTCAGCCACAGTTTCCTAACCTTGATATCCCAGCTAGACTTTATTCGCCTAGCAGACACTAGTTAGGACATGAGCTCTTTATGATATGTATGCATTATTATTCACGGCATTTATTAGTCTAGGTTATTGTTGAGTTGCACAACCATAGCAGACTGTTTCGTTGATGAGGAAGCATTTCTTTTAGTGTCGAGCATTACTGCCGTTGCGCATTTATAGTATTCCCGTGTCAGTTAACATTATATGTCCTACCTTTTAGTGTATTCAGTCTACACGTATGGTGTCCTGCCTCCTGCCTTTATATAATTTAAGATACGAGCATCTTATGAGCATCAGACTTTCTTCAGAAGTTTCCAGGTCTATGGTGTAGGACTAGACTTCACTTTCTTTCAGATAGGAGTGAAGAGTTTATTGTTGTTTAGAGTAACTGTATTGAAGCATCTTTTTATTGTATTAAATCTTGCAGTGATTTAATTGACCTTTCCATAGCTTCCCTTTTATGCATTTTAACGTAACTTGCATCTTGTTTGTTATCAGGCTATACCAGTGTGGGTTAGCCTGAAGTAGAGTACATTTATGCCCAGTTAAGGATACCCCGTTATCGCAGATTAACTTTGGAGGGTATAGGTGTTTTTGTTAGCCGGCATATAAGTTCAAGGGTTTGGATCTAGCGTACCGGTGTTGCATAGTGCCCTATTACTAGTCCAATCATTAAGTGCCCTTCTTTTATTTGTAGCCCCGGTCGTAACAATGGTGAAATGGATTACCATTTACCATGTATATACTCTAATAAAGTGAATATTTTGTTTAAAGGAATGCAGCTATTGTTTGTAGGCCTAATAATTAGTAATTAAAGCACTTTAGTAGCTTTCCATTCGTTACAGTGTAAGAGTTCTATATATATGTCTGTACCAGATAGGCTGTGTATAATTAATTTAAGAAGATAATAACTAGAATAACATATTCAGTCCAAGATACCCTCAAGAGATTGTAAGAGGTATATGAAAACACCTAGGAACTGTGATGGTAACACGTTTTAGACATATTTTGCTACGCAATATGCCACTATAATACTCCAGCTACGACTAACTTATTTTGTTTTGAAATAAGAGGATGGCCTGTGTCATACATTATATATGTATACAACCTTTCTCCTTAACTAAGTAGCAGACTTCAGGACCACCATATAGGATCAGAGGTCCATGTTACTGTATAATAAAATTATATGCAAGATTTATTGGCTATATCACCTGATAAAGTGTGTTGTTTATGTAAAATGTGTCTACATAAATAGTATCTTACAGCTTTCTTGAAACTGCATACAGGTTCAAAAGCCAATTCATTCATAAATGGCATTTTTAGTAGTAGTACTGTTCATATAAACTGGTCTCCTTGTTAAATTTCTTCATCACCAAGGATAAAATGAATGACAAATGATATATACTAGTTAGCTATATAAATGTAAGTGAAGAACACAGTCCATATATATTTTTGTTTTTCTGCCTAAAATATTCTTCCTCTCTCTCGCCCCTTGTGTCAATGTTTCTCTTTTCAAACTCAACCCTAGTGTTTCTCTTTCTCTCAAAAGTTCCTTCCTGTCTCTCCTCCCCTGCGTCCATTCTTTATTGGTTCTCCCCCCCCCCCTCTCTCTCTCTCTCTCTCTCTCACACTCTCTCTCTCTCTCTACTATCAACAACCAAGACAATTGTCAAAGTCAGTCGTTAGCAGTACTCAGGCGAACACAACTTGGCCTCAAGGAGGATCTAAGGTAATGTAACCTATAATTTGTCCTGCCAAGGCCAGCTCCTCCTAAATTACAGGCTAGATTTCTCTCGCCAGGAAATCGACACCTAAATGGCACAAACGGTCTTAAAATCTCCAAACTAGTGGAGCAAACGTTTTTAAAACTAACTAATGGGGCTAAACATTAGGAAAAGGGGTTCCAGAATAAAAAACAAACCTCCGTTTAACCGGCAACTGTATAAATGTTCCCTCCGAGCCGGTATTTACTTCACGATCCGGTTGAACACCAAACACTTCTATATTATATATTCACTGAAGCCCGATATTCGGATGATAATAGTTTACGGTTACCACTTTGCTTGGTGAGGGGGGGGGGGGGGGAGGTTAATATGTATTATTCTTATATTAAATTGTTTTTGTAAGGCCGTCATAAAACATGGAACTATTATAACTTTACATATATATTTATCTGAATTTGCTATAATGTTCTTTTGAGTAGACAGACATCAAACCTTGAGCTACAACTACATATTTCACCGGCATTGGTCATTTGTTCCCGCGGATTCTCTCATAAACTAAACAGTATGTGTCAACAAAGGGATGGTATAACGGCAGTGGTGAACAATTAATGCTGTTATTGAAGTGTCATAATTGCATGCATGTTTGATGGAGTAGTCTTTGCATAATACGTAAGCAGCTTCACATACATTTTGTTTTCCTATCTCACAAAGATAGATATTGAATTAATTAAAGTTATGTTCTCAATATCAAAGTAAATCACATTACTTAAGCTTTATGTCTCATGGTGTATTACTTAATGTGTTGAGTATACCAATATACAGTATACAGTATATATATATATATATATACATATGCAGTATATTTACTGTATATATATACTGTATACTGTATATGTTGGGTTCGGATATCCTTAAACGCATGGATGCGTAAATTACAAACTATTGAGCCAAATTGGTGATAATGTCAGCCGGATGAAGCGTATGTTATCCCAACGACCCCAGCCAATTATGTTAAGCCAACTAGACCCTATAGGCTCTGGGTAAACAGGGAAGGGTAAATTACAGGACCAAGGGCAATTATCGATAACGCTGAGAAAGAACAAGAGATTAGTAGATACAAAATTATGTTCAATAAGGGCAGAGCTGACATGAAATCAATGCGTATCATGATTGCATTAAGTAATCATCGTGTATGCGAGTGATTTTCACTCTTTCTTGTATTTCATTAGTTTTGTTTTGTATTATATATTTTCTGCATTATGTTATTGTGACAATTTTGCTTGTGTACGATAGGCTTACGCATGATTGAAATATTATGGGCGCTCATTTTTTGGAGGGTAAGTTAAATTGCGACCCCAACAGTGTGAATTCAGTTGTATCTAGCAAGTAACAAGGGATTGAAACATATAGAAAATGTATTTGTAATGAAACTAGATGCATTGATAAATACTGTGATTTCAGAGGTGGAATGTGTGTGTGTGTGTGTGTGGGTGTGAGAACACATCCAAGAGGAAGCTATAGTAATAATATATTGTCTTCTAGGTAATGTTTCCACCTTCGGGAGCGGAACAGAACTGATGGAGGTGAAACTAGTGAGTATTATTATGTCTGAGTATTTGTTTATGTAGTTGTTTCTTTGCCCGTACTTTGATATCAATCGTGGTCATGTGCTGTACTTATTACTGCCTTGGAGGTGTAATGGTTAGAGCGTGTAAGTTCTGCATGTGATGTCCTAGGTTCGAATCCTGGGAGAATCACATGCTTAGCCCCATTAATTTTCAAATGTTAATACTGTCAGCTCATTAGTTTGGCGATTTTTTCACCTATCGTCCCGTTTCGTTGTCAATTTGATGACATTTTTCTTGCAATTGATGTGTAAATTTTTCTCTGGCGAGCGAAAGCGAGCATGCAATTTTAAGGAGCTACCGAAAAATGTAAACATTTATCTTGAAGGGGGGGAGGTCCAGGGGGTGTTTTTCAAAGATTGATGGAGGTCTAGCGAGGACATTACAATTATATATGAATACGTTAATGAATAGACCAAACAAAACAACCACTAGCCCCTTCAAAGTAAGTGTTGATGTGTTGGAGTAAGATTATTGTTGTTTATTTTAATCTTTGTTTGTGATTTCCTAATATATTATATGGATGTTAACAAGTCGAAAAGTGTTTGTATTCTTGCATGTGTGCTTGCATTTATACAGAAGGTATTGGTGTATAGTTGTTTGTTTGTGTATTTGTTTGTAGTCTGGACTTTCATATATGGTTATTGGTATGTAGTTATTTGTTTGTTTGTCTAGACTTCCATATATGGATATTGGTATGTAGTTATTTGTTTGTGTATTTGTTTGTTTGTCTAGACTTCCATATATGGATATTGGTATGTAGTTATTTGTTTGTTTGTCTAGACTTCCATATATGGGTATTGGTATGTAGTTGTTTGTGTGTGTATTTGTTTGTTTGTCTAGACTTCCATATATGGGTATTGGTATGTAGTTGTTTGTTTGTGTATTTGTTTGTTTGTCTGGATTTTCATATAATTGGTATTGGTATGTACTTGTTTGCTTGTGTATTTGTTTGTATGTCTGGACTTTCATATAATTGGTATTGGTATGTAATTGTTTGTTTGTGTAGTTGTTTCTGTGATTGCTTTATAATGCAAGTGTCTATATGTATTATTCAAATGTCGGTTTATTGTTCACTTGCAGCCGTGAGGCTAAAAATCGAGTTTGTCTTAATCTAGGTACAGAACAATGTTTATTATACCTTAACTACGAGGTTACATGAGACCTTTGGCGACCGTGAGGTGCCGAGTTACTGCCATGGTACATACGCAGAAGCACTTATGAGAGTGCGTGTACACTAACATAAGCTGATAGTTGAGCTATGGAAGGGACCACACTACAAACCTCTCCATCGGGATAGCCGAAACAAAACTTTAGAATTCTGGAGGATTCGAACCCTAGACCACCCCGTCAGCGTACAGCGCCTTAGACCACTTTGCTAACTCAATCAGTGTGTATGTGTGTGTGTGTGTGTGTTATTCCCTATATTGTATACAGTATAATTTATGATGTCACCTGTACGTCCTTATAGGCCTATACTCACAGATACTCACAGAAGTCCTTCTGGAAGAGGCTAACCAGCCTGTGACTCCAGGTCTAGATCCACAACAACATTATGGTGGTTTTGTGTGGTGGACGTGATTTTTGCTCTATGGTTATAAAATTGGTCTTTATTTTTCCAATATTTATCTAATTTCTTTTCAAAACCCTCCACAGGATTTACATTTATTACCCACTCCGGCAATTCATTCCAATTATCAATCACTCTGCAAGGAAATGAATATTTGTTTATATTAAGTCGCGTCCTGGGTTTGAATATTTTGTATTTGTGTGTGTATAATATGTGCAAATACCGCAACTGAGTATTTCTATACTTGTTTGTATTTGGTTTATCATATGTGATAATACGTTGGGTTGTTATGGTTGTATGTTTGTTCAGTGTTTATTTGGCTGATTGTTTGTTTGGCTCAGTGTTTGTTTTGATAATTTTTGGTTGGCTGATTGTTTGGTTGGTTTCTGTGTGTGTGTGGGTGTGGGTGTGTGAGGGGGGGGGGGGTTAAAGTGGGACTGGGATGGTTCGTATGAATATGTACGAGTTCCGCTGTGTTCGTGTGTGCATGTGTGCGTGGAAGTGTTGTAGCATGATGGTACATATATTGTCCGCTTGGAGAGAGAGAGAGAGAGAGAGAGAGATAAAGAGAGAGAGAGAGAGAGAGAGAGAGACGTGGGCTTTACTCTACAAGGAGTATTGAATTCACCGCGATGTCTGCAGCATGGCGCTTATGATAGGTTGGGAATCATTTACCATAGATGGGTAATGGGTGCCATGTTAACCCCCCCAGACATAAATAATTAACTTACTGACGAGAAGGCGGACGACACGGTACTATCCCCACAACTGTCAAAATCTCACTGAGGGACCGTTAGAAGTCGGAGGAACTTGGGATTGCCACCATTCGACAGATTTTGATCTAACTTACCTAACTTACTGAGCTCAACATGACGCTAGAGCGTCATATAACTTATTAGAGAGATATCAAGTAGTTGGGCGGAACCGCCATATGACACTCTAGCGTCATATGAGTCGGAGAGTGTATTAGGCCTAGAGACACTAAGAGTATTACTAATGGTAACACATAAAGCATACCAGTACATATACAACAGCAGGGGTACCAATCCTCAGTGTTATAAAAACATGGAGAGAGGAAGGTTGTTTGTGGTGCTGTTGGTAGTGGTTATTATGGTGGTTTGATGGTGGTGGTGTTGGTATTGGGTGTGGTGTTGGTGGTGGTGTTGGTGTGGTGGTTATTATAGTGGTGATGGTTTAGACTTTTAGATAGTAATGGTGGTGATGGTGTTGGTAGTGGTAATGGTGCTGGTGTTGTGGTTGTTATGGTGGTGTTGGTGGTGATGGTTTAGATAGTAATGGTGGTGATGGTGTTGGTAGTGGTAGTAGTGCTGGTGTTGTGGTTGTTATGGTGGTGTTGGTGATGATAGTTTAGATAGTATTGGTGGTGGTGGTGTTGTTAGTGGTAGTGGTGTTGGTGATGATAGTTTGGTGGTGGTGATGTTGATAGTGGTAGTAGTGTTGGTGTTGTGGTTGTTATAGTGGTGTTGGTGATAATAGCTTAGATAGCAATGGTGGTGGTGATGTTGATAGTGGTAGTGGTGTTGGTTTTCTGGTTATTATGATGGTTTGATGGTGATGGTTTATATTATAGTAATGGTGTTGTATTGGGGGGGTAATAGTGGGTGATAATGGTGGTGGTTGTAGTGATAGTGATAGTTGTGGGGGTGCTGATAGTGGGTTGATGGTGATATATCCAACTTTCTGAATTGGCTCGTGGAAAACGACTAAAACTACCTGCGGAGAAAGAATAATAGAGGAAAGAGATACATGTACATCCTTGACGTGTAATATCAGACACAACATTATCATATTGGTTACAGCTCTACAGTGAACAGATTAGTGCACACTCTGTACCAAATCTAGCCATTTTCTTTTCGATTAGTAAGGAGTAGACAAAAGAGAAACTGCCTGTAACAAGTGCACCCCCCCCCCCCCTCCCGTCCCCATTGACAGAGTGACAGAGAGCCAAATTAATGTGTACGTCAAAATGTCTGGACACTCAGTTTAAGTAGTTTAAGTCGTAGGATGAATGAAGTATGGATTGGATGCTAGAGTACTAAATTCATACCGTACCTCTCTCTCTTGGGAATAGGATACGTTGGGGGAAATGAGGGCCATCAAATTATTATAAACACAAATCAGTTAAGTATGTAGAGCAATGGGTGAATTGGTAGACATTTTAACAAGTTTTTGAGGTATTGTTAAAACATTAAAACAAACACACAGTGGTATAAACAAAGGGATAGACGCACAAGTCATTGAACGTAAGTAAATTCCAAATATACAGTAGAATCAAATCACATCACGCCACAGCAGAAAGCAATTAAGCCCTGGGTCCCATCCAAAGAGTCTCTCCACCATTGCCTCTCTCACAAATCGCTTTTAATCACCTTCCGTTCAGTGTCGCGATTCTATGGCAGTCGACTTGGGATATCCGGCCCCTGGTGACTAGGATATTCCTGGGTGTGGGGGGCAGACAGAGAAGCGGGGAAATGGGGGGCCGACAGAACGGCTAACAAAGAAAAGTAGGGGTAGATACATAAGCAGGCACAGAGGGTGGAGGCTGAAGGGAAGGAAGAGACAGCCCATGAGTGAAAGAGAGGGCGTGACATAGGGGGACAGAGTAAGGTTAAGAGACAGACAGAATAATTGGAAAGAATATACAAAAATGGAGTGTCAGATAACAAAAGGAGAGAGAAAGACAGATTGATTCCAGGTTATCCTGGAATGAACATCTAAGGCACATTACAAACAAAAATTGAAGAGGAATAGGCATATGATAATGCTAAAAAAACATGGTTTACTCACGCCTGTTCTACTGCTGTCCGCAATAAGGAGGAACCATTCAAACGGTACCGACGCCTTAACACTCAAGACTCTCATTCTTCCTATGTTTCTTCCCGGAATTAAGCCAAATCTGTTCTTCGACTTGCCAAACACTCTTTCATCAATAATAAATGCACTGAACTATCCAACTCTAGCTCTTCCCAAGCTTTCTGGCATCTAGCCAAAAAACCTCTCCAATAATTTATCTTCCGCGTTTTTCCCTCCCCTTTCCCACTCTGATGGCACCACCATCACTTCTTCCTCTGACAAAGCTAAACTCTTCGCTCAAACTTTTGCTAGAAACTCCACCTTGGATAATTCCGGTGCTATTCCTTCCTCTCCACCCTCCTCTCTCTTACTTATGCCTAATATCCTAATCTCTTCTAAAGACGTACTTTCTACCCTCTCTGGGCTTAACACTAATAAGGCGTACGGTCCGGACGGTGTTCCTCCTGTTGTTCTCAAAAACTGTGCTAACGTGCTGACTCCCTGCCTAGGCAAACTCTTTCGTCTCTGTCTATCCTCTAACGTCTTCCCTTCATGCTGGAAGTTTGCTCACATTCAACCTGTCTCAAAGAAGGGTGACCGCTCTCAACCCTCCAACTATCGTCCAATTGCTCTCATCTCTTGTCTTTCTAAAGTTTTTGAAACTATTCTTGCTTCCAAATTTCTTAAGCATTTCTCTTCTCATAATCTGCTCTCAGATCGCCAGTATGGTTTCCTTAAGGGTCGCTCTACTGGTGATCTTCTTTCATATCTTACCAACTCTTGGTCATCCTCCTTTCGGGACTTCGGTGAGACTTTTTCTGTTGCACTAGACATATCGAAAGCCTTCGATAGAGTCTGGCACAAATCTTTAATTTCTAAACTACCCTCCTTCGGTTTCTATCTCTCCATCTGTGCCTTTGTCTCTAATTTCCTTTCCGGCCATTCCATAGCCGTGGTTGTGGACGGCCATTGTTCACTTCCTCACCCTATAAACTCCGGTGTTCCTCAGGGCTCTGTTCTATCTCCTATTCTCTTTCTAATTTTTATAAATGATCTCCTTAACTGTACCTTAATTCTCATCCATTCATATGCAGACGACTCAACCTTACACTACTCCATTGGTTTTTCAGAACGCCCCAGCCAGCAATCCCTCAACGACAAACATAATGAAGCCATAGAACTCTTAAATTCTGATCTAAATACTATCTCCAATTGGGGCCGAGAAAACCTTGTTACCTTTAATGCTTCCAAGACCCAATTTCTTCATCTATCTACCCGTCAGGATCTCCCAGCGGACTATCCCTTATTCTTCAACAATACAAAAATCAACCCTTCATCTTCTCTCAATATTCTTGGTGTCTCTTTTTCTTCTGCTCTCATTTGGAAGGACCATATTACCAGTCTTGCTAAAGCAGCCTCCCAGAAGCTGGGTGTGCTCAACCGCCTTAGGGGGTTCTTTCCCCCTGCACAGCTTCTTGCTCTGTACAGGGGCATATAGTGCGTCCTTGTATTGAGTATTGTTCACATGTGTGGGGAGGTTCCTCTCACACCGCTCTCCTAGACAAAGTTGAAAGGAAGGCCTTTCGTATCATTAACTCCCGTCCACTCACCAACTCTCTGCAATCTCTCTCTCTCCGCTGCAATGTTGCATCTCTCTCGCTATTCTATCGCTACTATAATAATCAGTGTTCCTCAGAGCTTTCCCAGTGCATACCACCTCCTATACATAGGGCACGTGGTACCCGTCTTGCAACTCAATCCCACCCCTACTCTGTGCAACTCTCCAACCCAAGAGTGAAACGTTACTCTCAAACTTTCTTCTACTCAATAGCTGAGCTCTGGAACTCTCTCCCAGAATCAGTCTTTCCCTCTTCCTATGACTTAAATTGCTTCAAACTCCATGTGTCCAGGCATTTTGGCTCGAACGTCCCTTGATTTTGGCCCCGTCACTCTTTCAAATATGGGGGAGGCACTCGCTATAGGCAGTTCTGCCTTTTGCCTCCCTCAATCACATAGAAAAAAAAAATCAAAAACATATTATGCGAGGCCAGGAAATTATTGAATATTTCAGCACGTGTTACATGGGGTAGGGTCAACTCGGCCCATCCCAATCTCGGCCCACCAACTCGGCCCACCCCCAACCAAGTCGGCCCACCAACTCGGCCCAGCCACAAACAACTCTGCCCACCAACTCGGCCCACACAGTTTAGAAAGAACGTTTACCCATTAAAAAATGAAGTTCTAATGCATACACCACTGAGCTATCATATAACTATAATGCAATGATGATGCAAGTTTCGGAAGGATCACCTTTTCATCGGTACCATCATT
Source organism: Paralithodes platypus (assembly GCA_032716605.1). NCBI lineage: Eukaryota > Metazoa > Arthropoda > Malacostraca > Decapoda > Lithodidae > Paralithodes > Paralithodes platypus. The sequence continues at coordinate 38,304,526 of CM064530.1, forward strand.
TCATCTGATTCATCACACTTGAGGATTGGCGGGAACATACTGTATAGACTATTGGCCTATATATTTTATTTTGCTCGTCTCGTAAGTTTAATCCCTTCATAATTGAGAAGTGTATGTGATAATTTGTGAAATAATTGTGATAGTTTTTTACCCATTTAAAACTTACAGATCTTTCTGAATGGAAAGAGAGTGCATAATAATTGAACTACTAACTATTTGATGCTTTATATTTTCTGGCTCGCATTAGATGTTATAAACAACTGAAGAAAGATATGTGGGAATTAAAATAATAAAAACTATCAATTATCTCACAAATTATCACAAATACATCTCGATTCTCAAGGGGTTAGCCTAAACTTACGAGACGAGAACAAAAAATCCCGTCAGTCCAGTAATGGTCTTTCTATATCATGAAATAATGAGCGATTGAGTTAGTTTCTGGTGAACTGTCGGTAAAGCAAATTGTTGAAGATTTTGAAGCATATCAAACAATTCGCGTCCAAGGAAATAGTAGCTACGAGGTGCCGTTGTGATGGCTTATCCATCAATACCTTCACCTTCGCCCTTAGAAGTGACAAGAACGAGATCTCGAACACTTTTGATAGATAAAAGGTTCTATATGGTGGGCCGACTTGGAATTACTGAATGGGCCGAGTTGACCTTCACGTGGGCCGAGTTGACAATTACGTGGGCCGAGTCGGCAAAGGGCCGAGCTAGCAATAGGCCGAGCTGGCCGTTAACCGTTACATTATACAACTGGTGTGTATATCCATATATTATTTATGGTATAGAGGTCTGGGGTGCAGCTAGTGACTGTCATAATAAACCAATTAATACACTACAAAAAAGAGCTGTTAGAATGATCAAATCAGCTCATTATAGACAGCATTCTCAACCCTTATTTAAATCTTTGCAATTATTAAGATTTATTGACGTTTATGTGTTCTGTTAAGCAAAATCAATGTTTAAATATATTGAGGGTATTACTCCTTCGGTGATGGATGGTATGTTTAGTGTTAATAGGGATACTGTAAAGTCATACCTTTATAATGTACTCCAATTGTACCAATAAATCTTTTTGAATTGAATTAAATTGAAATTGATAGATAAAGGGGAGAGGGTAATAGCTACACAGTGATGAATGTACAGGTAGAGAGAGGGTAATAGATACACAATCAGTAAGCGAGCCTTCCTACATCACTGACTATTGTGACTGGACTCCTATATATTCCAACATCCATTCCATTTTCACATTGCCTTTTATATTTATGGATATAGCCGGCGCGCACGTAATAAATATAGTCACCACTTAATATTAGAATTATTTATGATCGCCCAGCTCAGAAATACTAGCGAGAGCAAATGGTGGAGGTGATATAATGGACGACAAGAGCAAAGGAAAGGACAATGGGGCTGGGTAGGGAAACAAAATAGAAACAGGAAGAGGAAGACAGGAGGAAGAGGGTGAAGAGCAGGAGCAGACAGAAGGAGAACAAGTACAGTTATAATAAGAAGGAAGATAAAACAACACTGTGGCCATAAGGGGAAAATCAGGAAAGAGAAGAAGAAAGAAAGATACAGTCAGCAGACACAATGAAGACAAACTAGTATATGGAAACTAAAATAGAAGGGATAAAACAGCAACAAGCGAAAATACAAAGTAAAGACACATAATACAAAAATAATGATGCTAGCTGTATGAAGAACAATGCATCAAGGAAGGAAGGAAGGATCTTGTAGATGGTGAACGGAAAGAGGATGGGCTGGTGAAAACAGTGTTGAAAGAAAGATGATTACTGTACATACTGTATTTGTAAGGTATACGAAAAAGGGGAGGGTGGAGGGTTCAGACTGTTTATGAGGACATACCCTGTTTGTGTGAAGGTGTAAAGTGTTAAGGAGGTGTATTGAGTGAGGTGGCCACTTTAGTATGTACATACATCGGAATCTTTGTGTGTGTACAGTATGTTGTGTTGTTTATCGGTATGTGTGAGCGTATAGATGTGCATGGTGTATGTGTTTGCTTGGTATCATTTTGCGAAGTGTTTTTGGGTCTGAGATGGTATTATCTGTGTGTGTGTGTATGTGTATGTGTGCATTATGTTCTCTGTTGCATTGCTTACATACATGTGTTGGGTCCTTTTGGATAGATACTTGTGTTGGGTAGCAATCCAGCAATCCTGGACCCCAAGCGATTTAATACAAAAATACACCTCAGGACCAGCCACTTCTAATTTGTTTGTTTATCCTGAAAACAAATGGGATGGGTTAGTAATGAAGGAAAAACAGCATAAAACCGCTTACCTAGGTAATTTGGGGGTCCTGGTGGGCGGGGGAAAGTCACAATTAACATGGGGTGATGGGTAGGCAATATACTGGCATATCACTACCGCGTTCGCCCACAGCACACAGCTGGACTTGGGGGGTGTCCAACCATCGGTATTGTTCCGTGGTATCCTAAAGTAGCTCCCATACAAATCTGAACCCTTTAGGCTCCATAGGACAAATGTAATTAAGGCGGACGCAACCGTTGCCTCGCTGGTACCTTGGGTTACATACATAGGCGACGCATAACATAACGTACGTCCCTGGGGTCGGAGGGGTTAAAGTCATAATAGTTTGTCATAAAAAAATATATATTATAAGTTGAACACTATCGTTATCTCATTGATACCTGAATGTGATTGTGTGGATTTGCTGATTAATGTGTCTCAATAGAATATCAAATACACGGAACACTTAACACACTTACAGCTGATGTTCAAGTTGGTTATCTGCAGAGTTTAACATTATACCCAGTATGGCAGGTGAAGGTAACGTAAGGAGTCACAACCATACCTGAAGAGGATAAATGACAATCAGTACGTTATGAAATGCATATAGAACCAGTATATAATACGTTGTCTGGAATTAATTGATAACATATATAAAGGTAATGCCATTGTCTGAGCGTGGTCTGCCTCTATACTAATATGTTATAATACAGTAAGGTTTGTACAGTTGTTCAAATAAGTGATGCCGCGGCACCAAATATATTTTCGATCAATAATTGGTATTAGCAATATCTACACATTAATTAATCATTTCGAGTGATATAATTATACAAACATGTTCCTATCTTTACACACCCTATTCAACATCTGACAGACATTAATACAGCACACAACGAACATAACGTAATGACAGCGGAGACATGACTTATTTGGCCAACTGTACATGACACTACTATATGAAGATCAGTAAGACAATAATACATACACTTCTGTACACGGTTACTGTAATTGATAAATATGGATATGATATAAACCCTTCAAGAGACCAAGGGGCCTTTAGTTGTTGTTGTTGTTGTTGGTGTTGTTGTTCCCCAGGCTGCCTGGCCGAACAGCCCCAAGGTCCCGAGCAAGGCCAAGGCCATAGAGCGCCCCCACAAAACCCTCCCTGCTTACCACTAACAAAACCCAGGTGACCGAAGCCACTCTAAGGCAGGGAGCTGAGGAGGGTGCGGAAACGCCCGGGAAACCAAAGCCCCACCCAAGGCCCTGTGCCCCTCAGCAATTATGAAGGGAAAGTTGAGGGGCTAGGGAAAAATGTGACGCTTTGGCTCCCAATCTGCCAACTTTTAGGTTGGCAGTAGGGCGGTCGATCCACGGAAAAGATGCCGTCACTTGAGATCTAGAAGATATATAAGTAAAAGGAACAGTCAGAGTAAGCTATGGGTATGGCAGAGATCGCTCAGCTCTCACTCTGATAGACCAGCCCATCACCGCATGATTAGAGCCCAATCCTCTCAGCATCAGCTAGGAAAGGCCCTAGAAAGCCGCCTTTGGCGGGGGGATAGCTCCCCTACTTCAACTCCTTTCGGAGTTGGACACCCGCCGGGGGTCTTTAGTTTATGAATATTATAGCTTACATTATTTTCCAAAGTCTAGGAAGTACCTCTACTAAAAAATATACAAAACAATCTCAATTAGAATCCTAAATACTATACTTTTTCCATGCTAAACATAATCGTTTGGAGGAAGCTAGAATAATACGAGAACTGGCATCAAATTTGTAAAACAGTTCAAGAACGGTTTCGGACAAAATAATAGTATGAATCTCACTGTCGAAAAGGGTGATGATAATTACTATGGTATACTGTATATGGTGACCATTACAAGCTGACTATTTGGACAACACTGGAAATATCTACGGCATAAGAAATTCAAACTATTAAATATTCATTAATACGATAGTCGTGATAGTAACTAACTACAGTGCTACCGATAATATGCTAAAGTGATAGTGATGTACATGACTGAACACACATTCTTAACCTTCCTTATTGTATATAAATGCCATTCCATACCGAGGTAAGGTATTTAAACATTCCATACCGATGTAAGGTATTTAAACATTCCATACCGATGTAAGGTATTTAAACATTCCATACCGATGTAGGGTATTTAAACATTCCATACTGATGTAAGGTATTTAAACATTCCATACCGATGTAGGGTATTTAAACATTCCATACCGATGTAAGGTATTTAAACATTCCATACCGATGTAAGGTATTTAAACATTCCATACCGATGTAAGGTATTTAAACATTCCATACCGATGTAAGGTATTTAAACATTCCATACCGATGTAAGGTATTTAAACATTCCATACCGATGTAAGGTATTTAAACATTCCATACCGATGTAAGGTATTTAAACATTCCATACCGATATAAGGTATTTAAACATTCCATACCGATGTAAGGTATTTAAACATTCCATACCGATGTAAGGTATTTAAACATTCCATACCGATGTAAGGTATTTAAACATTTCATACCGATGTAAGGTATTTAAACATTCCATACCGATGTAAGGTATTTAAACATTCCATACCGATGTAAGGTATTTAAACATTCCATACCGATGTAAGGTATTTAAACATTCCATACCGATGAAAGGTATATAAACATTCCATACCGATGTAAGGTATTTAAACATTCCATACCGATGTAAGGTATTTAAACATTGAAATTAAAGTATTTATAATTATATCGCTACATAAACAAATACAATAGTTTTCAAGATATTGTAATTATCACAATCTGGAGGGAAGGGTGCGTGAGACGAGAAATTTCAATTATCGGATTACAATTATCTAACAATTATATTACCAGAAATGTTGGTCGGGAAAACAAACAATACAACTTAATCCCGACCAACCCTTTGTGTGTGCAAATATAATTAAGAGCATCCCGGGATTTGTTTATTAATATTATAATTATAGTTCCGACAAACCCTAATAGTTCGATGACAATACACTACATTTATCTTCATCAAAATATAAGACATTGGCTCCAGGAAAGATTTAGAGTTTTCTGCCTTATGTCAATGGTATGGATAACGGTATAAAGACGACTTTCAATAGATGACTATACTCAACTGAGGAAGGACTTATGGGAATTCAATTATATAAAGAACACCAGTGACTGGTTATAGTGACTTTGCAAAGACTCTTGTTTCTATCTATTTGAACAAGTAATTGCATATACTTTTTCCATCTCATAAAGTTGTCTCTCTCTCTCTCTTTCTTTCTTTCTCTCTCTCTCTATCTCTCTCTCTCTTATACAGTATTCTGTTTGTAATACAGTTTGCCTTCTTTGCATCTTGCTTTCCCAACACGAATAACTACGCTAAAACCACTACCTACAACACACACACACACACACACACACACACACACACACACACACACACACACACACACACACACACACACACACGAGTTTCTCGATAACAACACCAACGGGAGAAACAAAACTTAAAATATATGTGACACAAACTTCCACACAAAAGTTGTACACATACAGTAGAGCGTTTAAGGTTATGAGAGCTGCAGAGTCTAGGCTACACGGTTATGTTTAATGCAACACAGTTCTGGCCATACGTACACATTACATGACCGCGTATTGTGTGATTGGCTCTATACATTCATAATTATAATACCTACCTGATATGTGTTTTATATATATTGCTTGATTACATTCATTTAGATGACAATTAGTCAGTTTTAAATGGGGCTAGATTATGTTAAACTCGATTGGGTAATATTGGTGTTGTCATAATGGAGGTGCCCCATCTGGGTTGCATAAAATATAGCGGCCTGCAGCACTTCCACCAACTTGATGTCATGAGTCCCAGGGCACATTTGGCCAGAGACAGGTTTTGGGTCGGGAGATTTTGACTTGAAAGAGAGACAAAGAGAGAGTACAAAGGAAATCAAGCAACAAAAGATCTCGTGACCCCTCTAAGTTGCTTGTCCTCCAAAACACTGAGGATCAAGTGTCTAAACAGTGGTTTAGAGTGGGTAAGGGAAAATTGGAAAGATAACTACTGCCCTGGAACTAATGTCCGTGGTAGGATTAGGAAGTTAGTAGGATACATATGGGTTAGTAACGTAACACAGTTATAAGTGATCTTTCGTATATCTGGGAAAAAGAGAGTAACGTCTTAGTAATATAATTATATACGCAATAATCCTTGATGAATCTGAGGGAGGAATATAATAAAGTTATACATTTACAAACGCAGTTAGTCGCGGGTACGAGGCAAGATATTTGTCTAGGCGAAGTTTAAAAGAAACAACAGTGCTGCAGTCTATAACGTCTCGGGGAAGCCCATTCCACAAGTTGACAACTCGATTGAAGAAGAAATTCTTAGATTTTTGAAGTTAAAAGATTTACCAATTATTTTGCAACCGTTTGCCTGCGTGTAATTAGATTGGTCTATAGTGAAGTACTTACTACAGTTCATATTGTCGATGCCTTTGATGATTTTGAACAATTGAATTAAGTCGCCTCTTAATCTGCGTTGGGTTAAAGGAAATAAATGTAATTCTCTAAGTCGCTCCTCGTATGGTTTGTTCTTTAGGCTAGGTATCATTTTGGTAATTTTATGTTGAACTCGATCTAGCTTGTCTATATCTTTTTGGTAATAAGGGCACCAAAATTGAATGCAGCATTCCAGAAGAGGGCGGACTAAGAAATTGTAAAGAGTTATGATAGGTTCTTTGGATTTATGTTCAATGACCTGCCTATAAAGCCAATTATTTTGTTTGCCTTCTTAACACCTAACAATCACTAGTGAGTTCACTGCTCAATAGGTGGCATACTGAGAGTGAGGGTCTGAGTCTGGAGGGTGAGACAGTGAAGCACTTGAACGAAGCAACAAGCGGCTTCAGAGATGGAGCTGCTTCGAGCCATAAATGGATGCTTCACATGTCTCACTCCCCAGACTGGAACGAGACCTCACGGGCTTCACCGTGTTGAGCGGTAGATTGTAAAGGCTCTCAGCCTATGCCCTAGAGGGAGTAGTTGGAATATAAAAAAAAAAAAAAAAAAAATGGGTCCTTTTGTAACCTGCCAAGCGGGCAGATTTATCCTAAACGAGCTTCATTCTATGCTCTTTTTCATGCATGAAGAAGAGCCAGAGCGTAATACAATTATGTATCCGTGAAAGGGCGATAATTGAGCTTTCCGACTGAATCATCCTTGTACGACCACGGGTTCTCTTGCAACGGTACAACACGAAGGGAAAAAAACTAAAATACAGTAATTTCCTAATTTTTTACCCTGTCTCGCGGGACCAGGGATGTGTTGAGATGTGGTAGTGACACCATTGGCGGGACTAGGTCCACGCTGAACGGTCAGAGCCCGCCTGTAGTCCTCCCACCGCGTGGACTATCTCTAAGAGCCGATAATGTGCTCAACATCGCATACGACTTCAGGCGGGATCCGCTGTTTAGGCTATGGTTCTCTAACCGATTTAAGGCGGGACCCGCTACTAAGGTGTTATCAACTTTTGAACATTGTTGACTCGGTTTTAGGTCACTCGATATTGTTACTCCCAGATCGGTTTCTATGTCTACACTCTTAAGCTGAGTGCCATTCATTGAATAGTTTGCTTTCTCATTTCGGTAACTGATATGTAGTACTTTACATTTATCCTTATTGAAACCCATTTGCCAAATATGAGCCCAACATGACAACTTATCTCCTGTAGATTGTTTTGCATATCGTCAACTTGTTCTTTTGACAGTAAGCTATTTGCAATTTTTCTATTGTCAACAAACTTTAAGATTGTACAGGTGAGACCCTCATCTATGTCGTTGACATGTATTAGAAAGAAAATTAGTCTTAGTACCGATCCCTGGGGTACCCCGCTACTTACATTGGTCCATTTAGATGCCTTACCGTTTATGACTACTCTTTGCTTTCTGTCGCTGAGCCAATATTCTACCCATTTTAACACACCGTCTTTTATTCCATGCACTTTTAGTTTTAGCAATAAACATTTGTTGGGAACTTTGTCAAAGGCCTTTTGAAAATCAAGGTTTATAATATCTACAGCTTTACTCTCATCATAGAAGTTGAAGATATCATGAAAGAAGTCAAAAGAGATTTGTTAAGCAGGAGCATTTGTTACGAAAGCCATGTTGAGTATCTTTAAGTTCGTTATTTTCCTTCTTAGTGATTTATGAGTCTGTCCCTTATTAGTGTTTCTAGCATTTTACATAAAACTGAGGCTAAGCTAATTGGACGATTGTTACTGGGTAGGGATTTGTTGCTTTTTTTAATATCGGTGTTACATTGGCTAGCTTTCACTGATCAGGCATAATTCCAGACTGCAAGGGTTTATTGAATAGCAATATCAGTGTTTTGGAGAGCTGATCCTTAGCTTCCTTTAGAACTCTAAGTGAGATTGTATCAGGTCCAGGTATTGTATTTACCTTGAGTTTATCTAAACAATTCAATACTTCTCTCTCTGTAATGGTGATATTGCTTAGAAAATCATAATTATCATTTTGAATCGGCGATGGTGTAGGGATATCACTGAGGACTTCTGTTGTAAAACTGATGCAAAGTCGAAAGTATTGAGGGTATTACTCATTTGTACTTCGTCTTTGGTGTATTTTCCATTTGCATCGAATAATGGTCCAACACTTGAAGTAACTAATTTATCTTTCTGATATAACTATCAAATTCTTTTGGGTTTGTTTTACTTTGATTCGCAACATGTAACTCCAGGGTCTTTTTACTTTGATTAATTCACTTTTTGGCGTGTGTCACCCGTTCTTCGTCATTTTATGAGGATTTTAATCTATCATTTGCTTTTTTTTTAACAAGCAGTCTGAAATATCTTTATTTCACCATTTGGGCTTATCATTATGGCCAGTATGCCGTATGTTTAATGATATGCAGTCTTGCACTGCTTTTAGGTAAGTGGGTGCGAATAATTCCCAAGATGTATTTATGTCGTTATTGTTCATTAGAAAGCTCCAGTCAGTTTCTTTAAACATAGCTCTAAGTTTACGAAAGTTTGCTTTCTTGAAATTAGGGACTTTCTCGATGCTGCTATTTGGTTCGTTACTAGTAAACTTTAAACTGAAAGTTATTGTGCGATGGTCGCTGTTACTGAATTCATCACCAACATTCAAATTCTCTATTAATTCTTCTTTTGTTGCAAGTACAAGGTCAATAACATTATTACCACGGGTCGGTGATCGAACAAATTAATATAGCGAACTCTCTTGCAAGTTCACATACAAGTCATGTCCGGAGTGTGAAGTAAGAGTATTGCCCCACTTGGTCACAGGTAATTTAAAGTCGCCAAAATTTACGATATCCTGTGAATTATTTACATCTGTAATTTTGTTCGCAAATTTTGTATTAATTTGTACTTTTTATTATTCTTTATTAGCACAAAGGATGTGTCGACTTTCACAATTTGAGGTTTTGACAAGAGTGTCGGGTTAAGACTTTCTTTGATATAAAGTGAAACGCCACCTCCATTTCTATTTATTCGGCTTTTCTCAAACATTACATAACCGGGAAGTGAATCCTCTGCTAAAAAGTCTCTGTCTTATGTATTGAGCCAAGATTTTGTTATGCCAAGCCCGTCATAATTATCTGTAAACAGTAGTTCCTCTAAATCTGAAAATGTATTGCGCATGCTACGAGCGTTTGCATAGAAAACCTTTAAAGTTGCGGTTTTAGAACTCACGGAACGGAACGCTCTTTAATAGAATGTTTGGTTCTGGCGGATCTTCATTTACATTCATGGTTGTACTCGGTCCTTTGTTGTTATCCCTGGCAGTTTTGGATTTGGATCTTATTGATGGAGCTTTATCCAAATTTGTGGTTTTTGATGGATTAGCATTTAATTCCTTCGCAGGTCGCTGTCCTCACTGTCTTCGGTCCTCCTTCCTGGTTGTCCTGTGCCGAGTCGATTTCTTCTCCAAAAATCTTTCACCGCATCGTTAAGAAGACGCCCAAAACGTGCTGCTCACACCTGGTTCAGATGAACTCCATCGTTCGAAAACAAATAGTCATCATAGTAGAAATTGTCCCAGGTGTCGACGAATCCCACGTTTTCCTTCCTGCATATTTGTGCTGGTGGCTATGTTCTGGCTATGGTGGCTATGAGAGAGAGAGAGAGAGAGAGAGAGAAATTTTGTCCCAAGAGGCAAGTTTATTGAGCAGCACCCCCCATCCTGTGAGGGGACAACCACTGGTGAAGCGATACATACTGCTTTAAGAACCATTACTCCGCTGAAACAACAGCATCGTCGTCTGGTTATATTCATATTTGTGTTCATAAATCAGGTAGGCATTATTCAGATGTGTTATTATAGTTTCCCCAATTGATTGGCACATGTGCTGTACTGTACAGTATATACGAAGCTCGTGATTATTAGATTGAAAAAACAAAACTTGAGTCGTGACTGAATTACTAATTGACTGGTTGTAAATAATAGCACTACAACACTAGCGCAATCATATGAGGAGACTGTACATATTCTTCATTACATAAATGGTTATTGAGGTCATAGTTAGCTGAATACAATGATTACATACATGATGTGACTAATATTACCAACTACAGAAATTATAATGCAATAATAGTACTACAAATATATAACAATCATACGAAGGACACTTCATATTCTTCATTAGATCAACGGTGGTTGAGGTCATAGTTAGCTGAACACAACGGTTACATACATAATGTGACTAATATTACCAACTACCGAAGTGATAATGCAATTATAGTACCAGTACTACAAATATATTACAATCACGAGGGACACTTCATATTCTGCATTACGATAATGGTTATTGAAGGGGGGAGAGGGGGGGGGGGAGGAGGTGTGTGTCAGAGGGAAAGTTTGTGTGTGTGTGTGTGTGTGTGAGAGAGAGAGAGAGAGAGAAACACCGGCCATATACTACATCCATGTATATTAACCCTTCTTTGGCGGCGCCTGGCTATTGTCGTATGAAAAAAATGGGGCCTATGGGCGGAGCCCGGTTATTGTCAAATGCAATTTTGAGCACGTAATGTGCTCTGAGAGAGAGCGGAGCGGTGGGAGGAGCGTAGATTACCTCCTGACCGCTCGCCACGGCCGCCGTGGACCTACTGAGATTTACTCCACTTACATCCACCCTCACTCCCTCGCTACATACGTAATTATATAAAGAAATTGCCGTATTTTACCGTTTTTGCCCTTCGGTTGCACAATCGTTGCAAGACAACCAGTGATCGTAGAAGGATGGTTCGGATGTCATTGGAAAGCTCAATTTACGCCCTTTCAGGGATACATACTTGTCTTACGTTCTGGGTCATGTTTATGCATGAAAAAGAGCACGGAAACAACCCCATTTATGGAGAAAAAAAAACGCTGGGCGGTACATAGAAATTACCGCCTAGGTCGCTCTTAACCCACTGGATCCCAGCGTCGCACGTGATGCGTCGGCAGTGTTTGATCACCAGCTCCCAGCGACGCATCACGTGCGTCCGGCATATTAAAATCAGTTCCGTGGCTCGTAAAGTAGGAAATGGCGGGAGAATAGGAGGGGGAGGTACCGTAGTGTGTGTGCGAGCCGGGCCGGTAGGTGTGAGCGGGCCAAGACAGCCGCGCGGCCGGTGGTGGTGGGCTTAGTAGGGATACTTTACACCCTTAGTTCACCGCCACTTTGAATCTTCATTACTCCGGTCGTATGGAAGCTAGAGGCTTGAGATTTATGTGAGACACTCCTTAGGATGTATGCCGTACAATGCCATACTCAGTTTTCACCCTAGTGCTCCCGGGCGGGTGGTCATGTGGGGGAGACAAACTTTCGACCCCCCCCCCCCCGCCCCCCAAATGACCGAGGTGAGTTTTTTTTTATTTTTTTATTCATTTCTCACCATTCCCTTCCATTTTGGCTCAACACATTTTTGTGAGGCCCCCCCCCCAAAAAAAAAATATCCGAGGTGATTTTTTTTTTTTTTTTTTCATTTCTCACCCTTGTCTTCTATTTTAGAAAACAGAAACAAAAAGTGAAAATGGCTTGGGACTGGGGTGAACAAAATATTATAACTAGCCGGGGCTCAGCGGGTTAAGGTGTTAATGTCTAGGTCAGCTGAGTATACACCGGGGACAAGCATACATAATAACGTATATATTGAAACCTGGTTAAGTTGAGTGTTTGTGGCCGATTTGATGCAAAACAATCATATGAAGAGCATTCATAATGCAACATGGGCCCATTTTACTAATCACAAGACCAAAACCTACCTAAATAACCACGAATATGGCTTACATTAATTTTGCATATTGTTGTGTTATTATAGTTACCTCATTTGATTTGGTACATGAGTTGTGTATATAAGGCTCATGAGAGACGTGACATTTAGATGAATTACTGAATTACTTATTTCAAGGAAAGCAAAGCTAAAAACAAAAACAAAAACAAATCATATGAGGGACACTGTACATATCCTTCATTCATCAATGGATGTAGAGGTAATAGTTAACTGAATATGACGATTACAAACTTAATGTGGCTAACATAAATACCTACAACATTATTTAATACATTAGTGGTACTACACAAAATAATGCAATCATAAGAGGGAAACTTCATGAGAGAGAGAGAGTCAGTGTGTGTTTTTTTTTTTAAAAGAGACAATGAACGGAGGAAGGAAAAACACAGATAAAACAAAAAGGTCCATGTGCCTAAAGGCATCCTCCATTCATAAAATGTTTTTAACAACTGGATTTAAACATTTGTAGATTGTAAGTTTGTGGAAAGCAATTCGAGGGAAGTGAATTCCAAAGAGTAGTAGCTCTGGGGATAAATGAATTCTGATAAGCAGAAGTTCTGCATTGTGGAGGAGAAAGTGTAAATTCATGGGCGCTCTCAGCTGCCGTAGTTCTACGGGGAAAGATGTGGAGAGGCGGCACAATTGAAGCAAGTTCCTCGGAACAATTGCTGTGAAAATATCTGTAGAATAATGCAAGGGATGCAACGTTTCTTTGTATAGATAATGTAGGAAGGTCCTGTGTGATTGCAGGGTTATTGATTAATCTAATAGCTTTATTTTGAATTTTGTCCAACTGCCTCAATGCAACCACTCCACTTCCACCCCACAGAGGTGAACAGTAATCCATCTGAGAACGCACATGACTTTTATATATCACGGCCAACTGCTCGTCAGTGAAGAATTCTCGAACTCTGTACAGGAATCCCAGTTTTTTAGAGGCATTCTTAGCAATGCTTCTAACATAATGTGTCCAGCTCAAGTTAGTAGTTAATGTTACACCGAGAATGTCAATACTAGGGGAAGTGGGAATATTTACATCATTAAAAAATATGGGAGTCGGTGAGATTCTGTCGGTTAGAAAATTGAATGTACTTGGTTTTCTGTGCATTAAAGGAAACTAGATTCTTTTGTCCCCATCCATTAATTCTAGAAAGGTCCTGGTTCAGAGAAATTGCAGTGTTTATTTTTGAATTTATAAGATCGGGTTGGGTGAAAGAATAATGTGAAGGAACTGTGGAGTGTTGAGTCATCTGCGTAGGAATGTATTAGATTATGAGTGGTAGATATGAGATCATTGATATGAATGAGGAACAGAATTGGGGCCAAAACTGATCCCTGGGGAACCAGCATTTATTGAGTGAAATTGAGAATAAAGGCCATCTACCATTACACGTATTTTTCTGTTATGAAGATAAGAAGAAATTAGTGGAACTAATGATGCAAGGCCGTAGTGTGACATCTTCGACAATAAGGATTGATGCCAGACTCTATCAAATGCCTTTGATATATCCAGTGCTATTGTATGTGTTTCACCATGTTGGTCTGTAGCTTGGTTGATTTGATGCGTAAGAAGGCAAAGCATGTCTGCAGTTGTGCGTGCGTGCGTGCGTGTGTGAGTGTAGGGAGGGAGGGGGTGTAGTTATTATCACACCACAATGTTGGAATGTTGGTAATCTTGGCGTCACAAAATAGAAGGTAGGACAGGTCACCTTTTGATGACCATATGTTGTTCTAATAATGGGATGTAGAACTATCATAACCACATAATATCACTGGTTGTTTTACGTGTTTATTGCTATTTACATTATGTAGAAGGAGTTTTATATTCGTTACTGAATTGTAACACTGTCATTTTATCCTGACGAAGGAATTTAATAAGTGACATATCAACAATTGATTGGACAACCTTTGATATGAACTGTCAGACACATCTCAAATGATGCATTCACGTTCAATTTACTTCTGAAGTGCTACATATTGTATGGGTGATTTACTTCTAAAAAGGGACTAACATTTTGTGAAATAACAGTTAGCAGACAACATACAATACAACCCACTTAGTATTGATAAATGGGAAGATTTGTGTTTATACAGTATATTGCAAAACAAATTATACCTATAAAACAAACTTATAACTGACAATTGTAATGAAAACATGCGCAATGGAAGTTTGACTATCGTAAATTCAGTTAAATATTACAAATGTATATACCGTCATGTACTACTACATATATATATAATTCAGTTAAATATTTCTAATGTATATACCGTCATGTACTACTACATATATATTTATAATTCAGTTAAATATTACTAATGTATATACCGTCATGTACTACTACATATATATTTATAATTCAGTTAAATATTACTAATGTATACCGTCATGTACTACTACATATATATTTATAATTCAGTTAAATATTACTAATGTATATACCGTCATGTACTACTACATATATATTTATAATTCAGTTAAATATTACTAATGTATATACCGTCATGTACTACTACGTATATATTTTTAATTTGTATTTCTATGTGAGTGAGGGAGACTAAAGGCAGAACTGCCTGTATCGAGTGCCTCCCCCTGAGCTGAAAGAGTGACAGGGACAAAATCAAGGGACGTTCGAGCCAAAATGCCTGGACACACGGAGTTTGATGCAATTTAAGTCATAGGAAGAGGGAAAGACTGATTCTGGGAGAGAGTTCCACAGCTCAGCAGTTGAATAGAAGAAAGTCTGAGAATAACGATTCACTCTTGGGTTGGAGAGTTGCACAGACTAGGGGTGGGATTGTGTTGCAAGACGGCTACTAAGTACCCTACGTAGAGGAGGTGGTATACACTGGGAAAGCTCTGAGGAACATTGATTATTATATAGTAGCGATAGAATAGCGAGAGAGATGCAACATTGCGGCGATGAGAGAGAGATTGCAGAGAGTTGGTGAGTGGGCGGGCGTTAATGATACGAAAGGCTTTCCTTTCTACTTTTTCTAGGAGTGCGGTGGAAGAGGATCTTCCCCACACATGTGAACAATACTCAATACAAGGACGTAATGTGCCCAAATACAGGGGAAAAGAACCCGTTGAGGTGGTTGAGCACACCCAGCTTCTGGGAGGTTGCCTTAGCAAGACTGGTAATATGGTTCTTCCAAGTGAGAACAGAACAAAAAGAGACACCAAGAATATTGAGAGAAGATGAAGGATTGATTTTTGTATTGTTGAATTACAAGGGATGGTCCTCTGGGAGTTCTGAACAGGTAGTAAGATGAAGAAATTGGGTTTGGAAGCATTAAAGGCAACAAGGTTTTTCTGCCCTAATTGGAAATAGTAGTTAGATAAGAAGATAAGTGTTGCATGGTTTCATTACGTTTGTCTTTGAGGGATTTCTGGCTGGGGCGTTCAGGAAAACTAATTGAGTAGTGTAAGGTAGAGTCGTCTGCGTATGAATGGATGGGACTGGAGGTACAGTTGAGAGGATCATTTATGAAAATTAGAAAGAAAATGGGATATAGGACAGAGCCCTGAGGAACACCGGAGTTGATAGGATGAGGAAGTGAACGATGGCCGTCCACAACCGCAGCTATGGAACGGCCGGAAAGGAAATTAGAGACAAAGGCACAGATGGAGGGATAAAAACCGAAGGAGGGTAGTTTAGAAATTAAAGATTTGTGCCAGACTCTATCAAAGGCAACTCTCCAACCCAAGAGTGAAACTCTATTCTCAGACTTTCTTTTATTCAACTGTTGAGCCCTGGAACTCTCACATAATCAGTATTTCTCTTTTCCTATGACTTAAATTGCTTCAAACTCCGTGTGTCCAGGCATTTGAGCTCGAACGTCCCTTGCTTTTGGCCCTGTCACTCTTTCAACTGTGGGGGAGGCACTTGCTGCAGGCAGTTCTGCCTTTTGTCGCCCTCATTCACATAGAAAAAGAATACAAAAAAAAAAAAAAAAACTTTGGCTCGAAACTTGGGATAGAGATAGTAGGAGGATACAGAGAAGGGTTTGCTGTCAGTATACCCAGACAACTGTGTCTCGGTGAGACAGAGAACGTCAGGGTTGGCAAAGGAGAGGTGGAAGTTAGAAGAAAGGCCACGAATGTTATAGATTTTAATAGTGTATATATATATATATATTGTTACGACTGAGGTTTAAATATATCAGGGTTCTTATTCATTGGACTAGTAATGGCATAAATGCTACAACGGAAAGCGCTAGATCCAACCTCTGATGTATATTCCCAGTGAACAAAGAACACAAATACTCTCCAGAGTTCTATATGCAATAATAGGTTATTAAACTCTCAAGAAATGTGCGTCTACTCTAGGCTTAAAGTTATGTGAAAACAGCCTATTACTACCTATAACCGAAGGTGCTTGGTTATGGTATGCAAAGTAAGGTGGTAAGAGAAGTTATAGCTTACGTTACTTTAATCAATAAATGTCAGGCACTCCTGCATGAAAGAAAGTGCACTAAAGTCCTTCAACACCAACAAGGAATCTTCTTTAAATGTTAGATGCTATCAAGATGCTCGAATCGGAAATGGAACCCAAAAAGGCAGGCAGCGGAACAATGCTCGTGCAGGCTATGCACACAAAATGGCAGGAGATATAATGCAGTCGGAGCCAAGAATATCCTAAACGCCACAACAATAATAATAATCGCCACGACAATGCAGTATTCCTATCAACAAAAAGAGCCTAAGTCGTTTGTGTCTCAATACATCAAACTAGGCTGCGAAATGCTTGTGTAATCATAAACGGGTATGCATAAAAAGAGTAATTGGTTTAATATACTTAATGTCTACTATGACTGATAAAGTCTAGCTAGAGTCAATGATAAGAGATACTGGTGCGCATGGCATGCCGCAGAGCCTAGTGCAAATCTCAAGTCTGTGCATCAAGTATTACGTTAGAGTGAAGGGCAGTTCTCTTGAGAAACCTTAATACCGAAGTATTAAGCGTTCTCCTGGCGTACCTTAAAGACAAACAACGAGCTTAGAACAGTGCAGAATGGTATAGGCAAAAAGCCCTCATTCGTGCATGCTCTATTCTCAATGGCACACAGACTAGAATTTATCCAGCCAACTCCAGTTCTCAGGTATGTCGTGCAGCTTTTAACTAAAGCCAGCACCCATCGGAAACAATACCTTATAGTATCAGACTCCCAGTCTAGCTTTATCTAATCCAACAGAACACTAATAATTATAGGAAGCGGTACTGAACAATATGAATGCCAACCAATGCTTCGTGATCAACTTATTTTAACAACTAAACATACATGGGTTATATAAGACCTTAACGCACAATACAACTGGCCAGCATCAAGCTGATTATGCAGAGTTAACCAGAGGGGGTATAAGATTAATAAAAGGTGGTGAAAGATATGGAAAATGAGAGAGATAGGCAGAGGAAAAGGTTCTCAGGTGCGGAGAGGGGGACAGATATCAAAGGGATAAGAGGGATGCATTCTAGAAATCAGATCTGAGGGAGAGAGTGGCGAGAGAGCTGTATATATACTAGCACTAGCTCGAGCCGCGTAGAAAAAGCGGTAACAATTCCCTCAGCCAATGACAAAGAAGCCAGCCAAACATGACATCACCAAGCATGGTAAAAAACTCCTTCAACCAATCCCAGGCCAGCCAGCCATGAGGTCATCAAGCATGGCAAAAAACACTGCGCGCTTCCTCTCACTCTGTTGTACTCTCTCTCTCTCTCTCTCTCTCTCAAATCCTATCATTACTACTTAATGATAAAACATATACTTTGCAATTAAATATATAAAGCCTTGACATGGGCGAAAACAAAGAGCCTTTCTGGACTGCCCATGACACGAGCTTTCATATGAAATAAAGCACACAATAATACATCAACTGTAGCCACATCCACTGCCATGGCGATCCTAGCGAGTCAATGTAGGACAAGCCATGCAGTTCTAACGGATTGGTTAACGTCACACCCCCCCCAAGATTTTTCTCAGAGGCCCAAAGCTCAAAAAAAATCTGATGGTTAGAACCCATGCTACTTCCCATCACCCAGCGGCAGTAAAATATCTGGCACAGTTCTTCAACAAAACATTTTACAAAATTATAACCCTCCCCAACACAATAGGTTAAATTATATGTAGTTATGCTCCTCAAAAGCGAGCTTCTCTAGCCCAGCATTCTGAGAGGAGTGCAACTCAGAATTACTGCTATAACATACTGAAAAAATTCAACTATCAAAGAAAGAGTTTTTATTTGATTTTTATGTTTTTAATTTGTTTATTTCGGCTGCACTATAGGGGCAAGCCTAGTCTTTTCTTCTATACCAAAAGCTCAACTCCTGCTTTACGACCCAATACGCTGGGCTACAACCGCGAGCCAACAAGCACCAAGCACAAAATACTATTCAAACTAAAGCAGGAGGCTACCCGTGTGTCAATCTACCCAGGGCTCATATGCCCTTGAAAGACAATTTGCAACCACGTTGTCACAACCGGCAATATGGCGTATGTCCAGGTTATATTCCTGTAACATTAGCGACCACCTGGTCAGCCTCATATTCCGATTGTGAAACTGGCCCAAGAACTTGAGAGGGTGATGATCTGTGTAAACTACAACGACCGGACCATAGGCTGGAACATAGACCTCGAAATGCGTCAGTGCAAGCACAACTGCCAGCAGCTCCCTCTCGACAACAGAGCAGCTTCCCTGGGCTGAATTGAACTTCTCCGAGCAGAAACTAACAGGATGTTCCAGCCCATCATCGTCCTTTTTCATAAGGACGGCACCAACCCCCACACCACTAGCATCCGTTGCTAGTTGGAAAGGTAGGCTAAAGTCAGGGGCCCTGAGGATCGGGTGAGTGCACAACAGGTGTTTTACTACTCTAAACGCCTTCTCACACTCAGGCGCCCATTTGACTTTCTTATCCTTCCAGTTATCCTCCACCTGAACTTAACTGTCGCATTCTCCTTCTCCACCTTGACTGGTAAACGGCATCACAGGCACAGTGAGAGGCTCGGGGGGGTGGCTCACATACTCCTTCATGAGATTAACGTGACATAACTGATTGCGCTTACATCTGTCTGGAGCGGCCACCAAGCAATCCAGGTCCGATAGCCTCTCAACCACCCAATAAGGACCAGTGTACTTCGCGGATAAGGGATGACCTACAAGGGGCGGTAGTATCAACACCTCCTGGGCCACGTGAAACTCCCTGAGTTTAACCTTGAGGTCGTACCTGTCCTTCATGAGGGCCTGAGAGCTAGTCAAATTACGGCCAGCCAACTCCAAACTGCGCAACATCCGTTCTCGACTGCCGAGGACATACTTGAGCATAGAACAAGGTTTTTCTGCGCCCTCCCATATTTCTTCAACCATATGGAGAGGCCCTCTGACACGGGGTCCAAAGACGAGCTCATTAGGGCTGAATCCCAAACTTTCCCCAGGTACCTCCCGTGCAGCAAATAAAACATATGGCAGACCAAGATCCCAACCTTTCCCACTCTCAAAGCAACAACAACGAAGCACAGATTTTAAGGCTGAGTGCCATCGCTCTAACACACCCTGGCTCTCCGGATGATACGCAGATGACACAACCGTAACAATCCCATGCTGCGGCACTGCTTGAACAAAGAGGCTAGAAGTGAAGTTGGATCCTTGGTCTGACTGAATCCCCTTCGGGTAACCATACCGGGAAAAATACACTAGCAAGCTTCGGAACACCGTCTTCGCTGACCCATTTCTCATAGGTATGCGTCAGGATACCTTGTTGCTACATCTCCCGACTGTGCATCACTGTTCTCCTCCAACTCGACAGCACCGGTACCACATTCAAGAACCTCCGGGTCTTCCAATTGCAATTTACGAATGTCGGAAGGAGCAAGCTTATCTAAGTGTTTGCGAAACAACTCATGCCCCCCTCCTACATTGAATTTAGCCTCCCGTTGCTCTCTCTCTGTGTATCATTGTGTCTCTTCGTCTTTTTAAGCTCATCCTCTGCCTTCATAGTAACAGTTAATGGGTCTTCTCCAGACTCGAAAATCGGTCCTAATAATGAGTCCCCGAGAATGTCCGTTGATACTAAACTCTCAACCGCAACAACTTTCAACCCCTTCTCGGTACCTTTCCTCCGCTTGTCTAAAGACTGTTGACCAGAATGTGACTCCCTGGATGCAAGAGATCCGGTGACAACACACGCCATAGGTTGCACCTAACACTTCTCAACCCACTCCTGCTCCTCCCTACTCACGTCGGCCGGCTTCTCGGCAAAAACTAAGGGTGGAGCCTCAGAAGTAGGCCCCGCAAAGTCGTTACCGAGAAGGAGGTCGACGCCCCCAACAGGTAACTTCTCCACAATTCCTACATCCAGGTCACGAGTCACACCATCAACTTCCATCTTCATTCTTACCAGCGGGTATGACCTTGTTGCATTAACTCCCTGAACCACGACCACCCACGCCGTATTTACAGGTTTACCAGTGAAATTTCTCAACAGTGTTTGCGATGCCCCAGTGTGACGCAAAATTCTCACCTCATGTCTTCTACCCCCCCACTCCACACAACCGAGTCCCCTGTGGTCACTAAAGGCATCACGGACAGGGAATAAGCCTTCCGGATCCTTCTGCACTGGCAGTGTATTTACCTCGGAAGAATTGCCTCTAACAAACTCCGATGTCCTCTTGAACACTCCAATGCCGTGAGCAAAAGACACGGCTGCCGGAGGAGGTCGACTAGGGCACTCATTTGCCTTATGACCCTCCTGGTGGCACTTAACACCTTACGAGCGGCCTATGCGGTTTATTTATATGTACCGCCCAGCGGGGTGTTTTTAGCCAAAATAGGGCTGTTTACGTGATCATTTTCATGCCTAAATAAGACCCAGAACGTAAAACAAGTATCTATCCCTGAAAGGGCATAAACAGAGCTTTCGAATGACACCATAACGATCCTTTTATGATGGCTAGTTTTCTTGCAATAACCGTGCAACGCGAGTGCAAAAAGCATGTAATTAGGCACTTTCCCCATACAATTCCGTATATAGCGAGTGAGAGAGGGAGGGAGGAGGTGGGATTCGTGTCAGTAGGTTCGCCGCGGTGGTCTGGAGCAGTCATACGCTCGCTACTCTCCTGCCACCACTTGTCTCTCTCTCTCAGCAACATTACGTGCTGAAATTGCCACACGACCTATGTCGAGCGCCGCCACATAGTCCAGCTTTATTTAACTCGACTTATGTTGCTCGCCGCTAATTAAGGGTTAAAACACATAAATTTCGGTTTCGGCTTATACTGTGATGTAAAAGGCCCCTGACTTTTCTTATACGGCGTGGTGTCAGGTTTGGATTCAGTTTTAGTTTCATTGCTCTTTTGTTTAAATGTGTCATTGCTACGGGGAGGGGGAGGATAACGGTCCCTAGCACTTGCATCGTACTTCTGTGAGGACCCGCAACCCCGAATCAACGACTGCCGTCGATCAGCCATTTCTGCTGCTTCGACTAGAGTTCTTGGGTTTTTCTCCTTTAAGTTCAAAGTTAGATCACCGCCCGTGCTCTTAAAGAACTGCTCCAACATCATTAACTGCTTAATTCCATCAAATGTTGTTACCTTCTCAGATCGGAGCCAGTTCCCCATAGCATCGGACAAGTCCCGGGCGTGTTCCAAAAAGGTCCTATCTCTTCCCTTAGTTACACCCCGGAACTTCAAACGGTACGTTTCTGGTTGCAGTTCGTAAGCCCTCAGGGCAGCCTCCTTGAGATCCTCATACACAATACATGACTCCAAAGGTAATGCATCGTAGGATTTAAGACCCTTGCCTATTAATCTAGACTTCTAGAGGATACAAGTGCTGCCCATTTATTCTCTGGCCACTGGTGTTCCTGGCACTTCTTCTCAAAGCGTGCGAAAAATTCTGTTACACCACTCTCATCAAACACCGGAACCAGTTTCAATAAGTGCGAGAGAGATTGATCATGAGCACGGTTACCAGCCCCAAGTCGCTGTCCCGTTGCCTCTACCCGCGACTTCTCTACGTCCCTGTCGGCACAGTACCTAGTTGACTCTAAATCTGCTTGGATTTTTGCTTGACTGAGAGTTTTTCTCTCTTCTATCTTGGCTAATTTGATTTGCTGCTGATGCTGAAGCTGAAGCTCACATGCCCTTTGTTGCTGTTGAATCTGAAGCTCACATGCCCTTTGTTGCTGTTGAATCTTAGCTAATTCGAGCTGATACAATAATTCTGGAGTTAACCCTGGAGCAGGTGAAGGTGCTACAATGTTTGAAATTACCGGTGGTCCCCCCAGGGGCAACCCACCCTGCCAGTCACCATCCAACTGTGGAAGCGTACTCGGGGTCGGCAAACTACTGGGATGGCTGGGAGTTGAGTGTAGGGGAAGCATGGCCGAAGGGCTCTGAGCACTCAACCCATCTCGCTCACCAGTCACCCTGCCCAGTACACACGTTTTCAAGTTATCCCTGGTCATGCTGCTAGTACCCGCATGACCGATAGCTGTGGCCAGGCATTGAAGACCGTACCGATCCATACCCTCCAACCGCTCGGCAGTAACAGGCCATTGCAAAAATATCCTAGCATCCTCTTCACAGTTCACCTGATTAACCATTTCATCATGCTGCTGTTCCTCAGTTTCGACATTACGTACTGTGTCTCCATTCTCCTCTGATCCGGTATAAGACATGAGGCTATAGTATGTTGCAAAAAAAAATATTCTTGCCGATCCCCGCAAAATATTCCCCAAAACAACAAATGTTCCCTGCTAATAAATGTAGGTTCACCAAATCCTAGGTATGGTCGCCATTTGTTACGACTGAGGTTTAAATATATCAGGGTTCTTATTCATTGGACTAGTAATGGCATAAATGGTACAACGGAAAGCGCTAGATCCATCCTCTGATGTATATTCCCAGTGAACAAAGAACACAAATACTCTCCAGAGTTCTATATGCAATAATAGGTTATTAAACTCTAAATAAATGTGCGTCTACTCTAGGCTTAAAGAATTGTGAAAACAGCCTATTACTACCTATAACCGAAGGTGCTTGGTTATGGTATGCAAAGTAAGGTGGTAAGAGAAGTTATAGCTTACGTTACTTTAATCAATAAATGTCAGGCACTCCTGCATGAAAGAAACTAAAGTCCTTCAACACCAACAAGGAATCTTCTATAAATGTTAGATGCTATCAAGATGCTCGAATCGGAAATGGAACCCAAAAAGGCAGGCAGCGGAACAATGCTCGTGCAGGCTATGCACACAAAAAGGCAGGAGATATAATGCAGTCGGAGCCAAGAATATCCTAAACGCCACAACAATAATAATAATCGCCACGCCAATGCAGTATTCCTATCAACAAAAAGAGCCTAAGTCGTTTGTGTCTCAATACATCAAACTAGGCTGCGAAATGCTTGTGTAATCATAAACGGGTATGCATAAAAAGAGTAATTGGTTTAATATATTTAATGTCTACTATGACTGATAAAGTCTAGCTAGAGTCAATGATAAGAGATACTGGTGCGCATGGCATGCCGCATAGCCTAGTGCAAATCTCATGTCTGTGCTTCAAGTATTACGTTAGAGTGAAGGGTAGCTCTCTTGAGAAACCTTAATACCGAAGTATTAAGCGTTCTCCTGGCGTACCTCAAAGACAAACAACGAGCTTAGAACAGTGCAGAATAGTATAGGCAAAAAGCCCTCATTCGTGCATGCTCTATTCTCAATGGCACACAGACTAGAATTTACCCAACCAACTCCAGTTCTCAGGTATGTCGTGCAGCTTTTAACTAAAGCCAGCACCCATCGGAAACAATACCTTATAGTATCAGACTCCCAGTCTAGCATTATCTAATCCAGCAGAACACTAATAATTATAGGAAGCGGTACTGAACAATATGAATGCCAATCAATGCTTCGTGATCAACTTATCTTAACAACTAAACATACATGGGTTATATAAGACCTTAACGCACAATACAACTGGCCAGCATCAAGCTGATTATGCAGAGTTAACCAGAGGGGGTATAATATTAATAAAAGGTGGTGAAAGATATGGAAAATGAGAGAGATAGGCAGAGGAAAAGGTTCTCAGGTGCGGAGAGGGGGACAGATATCAAAGGGATAAGAGGGATGCGTTCTAGAAACCAGATCTGAGGGAGAGAGTGGCGAGAGAGCTGTATATATACTAGCACTAGCTCGAGCCGCGTAGAAAAAGCGGTAACAATTCCCTCAGCCAATGACAAATAAGCCAGCCAAACATGACATCACCAAGCATGGTAAAAAAAAATCCTTCAACCAATCCCAGGCCAGCCAACCGTGACATCATCAAGCATGGCCAAAAACACTGCGTGCCTCCTCTCACTCTGTTGTACTCTCTCTCTCTCTCTCTCAAATCCTATCATTACTACTTAATGATAAAACATATACTTTGCAATTAAATATATAAAGCCTTGACATGGGCGAAAACAAAGAGCCTTTCTTTGACTGCCCATGACACGAGCTTTCATATGAAATAAAGCACACAATAACATCAACTGTAGCCACATCCACTGCCCTGGCGATCCTAGCGAGTCACTGTAGGACAAGCCATGCGGTTCTAACGGAGTGGTTAACGTCACAATATATATATATATATATACCGGTATATATTCTTGTTCATAATAATACACCATCATAATCCCTTCACCTTTGTCTGTTTTATGGCCAACAGATTTTAAAGCTACCCAACTATATTAAATTGAACCTCCAATAGCTTACTTCCATAATCTGGCAACGTTTCTCACCATCATTATACCATCACATATTTCATTATAATTCTCTCAAGCTAGCAACTTAACTCTAAATTATCTTCACTGATCATCACTTACCACCTAAAATATATTCCTTCCCTCCTCCATTGTCTTAACTGTTTCTTTATTCAAGCTTATTTGATTACCCTTTAATCATATCTGCTACAATTTCGCAATATTCTGGCTACCCTCTCCAGATGTTACAATATTAAATTGATGTTGCGCCATTTATTCTTAGATTACATGCCTGTGCATGTTTAGCTTCAGCATGTTCACGGAAAATATATTTACGCGATTGTAATTCCCTTTATTTTATTAAATATATTTTATATCATGCAGAACTCAAGTCCCTAATGACCACACGTTCTTATATTCATATTATAATGTTTACATCTTGATATTTTATTGAGACGGATGCTATGAGTATCTCTTGTTCAAATGGCCTTTCTCTCTCTCTGTGTGTGTGAGAGAGAGGAAGGGACGGGGGGGGGGGGGGGGGGGGGGGGGGGGGGTAGTACGGCACGCTGCAGCTCAGGCCACGATATATTGTGTTCGTATAAAATAGAACAGATCATACATTTTACAAATCAATGAGTGTGTGTATGTGTATGTGTGTAAATAAAACCATAAACAAATGTGAAATACTTTCATAGACCATCATCGTTTAGGATATAAATTATAATTATAACGTGTACCCTTTACAAGCTTATATCTCGCGTGTAGGAATGTCTGGCGAGAGGTCCTAATCAAAGCACAAGGCATGAGGGCTGAGATACAAGCACGGTCAAAAATTGCGTGTTACTTCCATAATTTCAAGCATGCATATTTCTGTACTAAAAACAAATAGACAAATATTGATGCGAATTTGATATATATATATATCTACTTGAGATAGCGGCTGGCTCGTAGGGAACCGAAGTTTGCAGAGGAATAGAATAACGACACTCCAAATAAACAACAACATATTTATTCAAACGTTTCGGCAGTCACATTATGCCATCTTCAGTGGAATCTAAAAGATGAGAGACAATCTCTTAGAGTATAGAATATATAAATACAAATTAATTAAAATAGGGAGTAATAATACAACATATTAGCTTAAACATTAAAGATTAAAACAATTAAAAGGAATTCAGGGGAACACAAAATACGAAATCATAAACCTAAGCAAACTCAAAATAAAAATAAAAATAATGACTGAACAGTTAGAATATATTTAGAGGGACATCAGATTGAGTATGATTTAAAATGGGCTTTTCTTTCATTATATGGAGCGACTCAAGTATACGAATATGATGATTTGGCCCAGTGTCTATCACTTTGAAATCTTGAACATTTACACTAGTTTTACAAACATAGGAATGATCTCTTACAGCTGAGTGAGGAGGAGTGTTCAGTGGAAGGCCCATTCTGTACGAATGACCCCTATGCTCGTCGACCTTTACTTTGAAAGCTCTTATTGTGCTTCCAAAATACCTAGCTTGGCAACCAGGGCACGTGCAACACTATACGATCGACGAGCGCAAGGAATTCGGTAGTTTGTCCTTAAACTGAAAACAAAAATATATATATATATTTTGAAGCTATTTTAATGTATAAATTTAAAGTTTATTTGAGGGAAATACTTTACTAATTTTTTTCTCAGAGACGTTTCTAACTTATCTGATATTTTACCAAGTTAGGGCAGCTTAAGATAAATTTCCTCCTGACTTACTGTTGGAACAAGTAGTTTGGGCTTATACTTTCTTATTTAGAAAGCCTTTCACAATATTATCGACAATTGCATAACTAAATTCATTAGCTGAAAAGAACCTTCTTAGGAACGAAATTTCCTGGTGAAACAGTTTGTATGATGAGGTCAGGTGATAGGCTCTACGTACAAGAGTTCTAATAGAGTTTATTTTGAAAATAGAAGAGCAATAACTAAAGAAGCTGGTCCCTAAACCAGAAAATGTAGGTTTGCGAAAGATAGAGAATCTTATTTTATCATGAAATGTTTCCCGGAGCAAATCTAAAAAAGGAAGTTTATTGTTGGATTCAGATTCCATAGCGAATTTTATATTATTGTGGTGACTATTTAGGTAATTCAAGAATAAAGGGGTATGATTTCCATGTTTAATGACGACCAGGGTATCATCAACGTATCTCCTATATATGATAGGTTTGAAGGATACGGGGCAATTATTTAACCAAAAGTTTTCGTGATGACAGAGAAATAAATTTGCTAGAGTTGGACCGAGGGGCGAACCCATGGCTACACCATCAATTTGTTTGTATAGTTCATTATTCATTAACTTTTTAGTCTTTAATGTTTAAGCTAATATGTTGTATTTGTACTCCATATTTTAATTAATATTGATTTATATATTGTATATTCTAAGAGATTGTCTCTCATCTTTTAGATTCCACTGAAGCTGGCATAATGTGAATGCCGAAACGTTTGAATAAATATGTTGCTGTTTACTTGGAGTCTCGTTATTCTATTCCTCTCTCTCTCTCTCTCTCTCTCTCTCTCTCTCTCTCTCTCTCTCTCTCTCTCTCTCTCTCTCTCTCTCTGTATATATAATTTCTGCAATGGAGCTTCCTCTTGGGAATCGAAGTCTCACAAGGAAAAGGAGAACCAGCGTAGTAGCGAACATCTTATCTTTATTGGTTACCAAACGTTTCGGAAAAAACAGTCTCCATCTTCAGTGAATCTAAAATAAATGAAAGTTTACATAAGAAATAAAACAAATAATTACATATGGATGTGAAATATCAAGCAGTAAGGTTCGTATGAATATGAACCGAGAAGAGCTAAACATAATAAAACAAAAACAATGTATATATATATATATATATATATATATATATATATACTTAAAACGAGTACCCGACACATTTATTAGGGTAGACATTTGTTTAATGTCAAAATAATGGAATGTAGGCAAATCATTGAAGGTTTGCAATACTTATCAGCGTGACTGTTCAATTATTGACACTTACTTTATCTAGAGCACACTAATGTTGACCATGCAGAATAATAACATGCATATATACAGTAGGAGAACCGGTGTCTACAGTACGTACCACCTAGAATAATCCTTAATTATATTGTTATGTTCGATTGCAACAAATCACTGAGTGGTATTGGAAAGATAAGTTATGGTGATAGGTATTTTAGTTACGAAAACCTGAGGAAGGTTCTTAGACCCGGCATTATTTACAATTACATAAAACTATAAATTATACAGGATTCCTTTGTGGGGGGCATTAAAATAGTCCATGTGTTAAACAATACTGGATTGCATTCAAATGTGTTTATTATTTCCCTTATACATACCGGTACTGTTATTATCGTGTACAGTTTCAGCCTGCCAATATAAAAACATTTAAAACTGAGAGTAAGCGTCTTGAAATGGAAGGATAATCTGTGAATTAATTTTAGTACCATGTGGAGGCTATTTCGGTCTCTTAAACTATCAATTGGCAGTTCTTAGTGTGTGCGTCGTATATTACGTATAAAGCCCATCCTTGGATTAACTTTCATGTAATATTGTACTTGTTTTCAAGAAATAGAACAAAACTTGGTGGGTTTATTCATTGAGTGAATGTTCTCTCAGAATCTTACCGGACATTAACGATACTTGACTAATACCTTCACCTAGCACCAACATGGAACTAATGAAATACAGGTAAACAAGCAATAATTCTAAGACTATCCGTAACGGACCCCACTACCATAGCTTCACGAACTATGGTAACACGTTCTATGGGTAACTGTACTGTATACTGTATTTCTAACGTAAACCATTATGACCGTCTATCACAAGTGGCTGTTGACCAAAATGGCCAGGGACAAATAAGGCCCAAAACGTCTGTATGTGAGATCGGCCGCCGACCTAAATGTAAACGAAACAAAACAAACGTGGTCACTGGTAATATGTCGTCGTTTATGCTGTTTATTGTAAACTGTGCGCACTTTTCATCAATACTGCACAATATCCATGAGCCTGATATCCTGGGTAACTGTATAACATTATGTGTCCCCGGTGGGCTGGACAATACAAGGGGTTAATGGACAATTACACACCTTCACCCCACCAGGGACCTAAGTGGCCCCATGCAACCGTGTCTTTCGGTGACTTTCAATAACCATCTATATTATTGGCAATAGTGTTGTGCTCTTTTTCAACGGTATTACAAATTTGACTAGCTTTAGATTACTACAGTTGACATACACATTATACAACCTGAACAAAGATGTTTCTCTACCACAGACTTACCGTAGTCGCCGCGAAACCATACCTGATGAAACGTTCGTATGACTCAGTATTTATGTGGCATGACCGGTGCCAGTAACAGTAAAGGAAGGACACCATCAATAACAGAGAGAGTGGACAGTATTATGATACACTATACCATACTCGCGGTAATAGGTGGAGGGTAAGACAGATATTAGCGATATGAGTGATAAACAACAGGACACTTGGGGTTAATAGGTGCTGGTGATAACATTAACAATACTGTGGATAGTGCTACATACAAAACATATCTTCTCACTCCACAATGGGGGGGGGGGGAGAGAGGAGAGACATGTAACCATGTTAATATTACATTTAGTCATATTATATAATTCATGTTATTATCAGCATAATGGCATTCGCTTAGCCTAAACGATTAACAAGCTGCTAATAAACTAGTTCAGTTTATTGCCATTAGACGGTTTAGTCCATCTAATAAATATAGGTAAGTTCTAATCAAGCTAATAGGCTCCTGGAAATATAATATTATCGAGTAGGTGATGCGGGAAACCCGATGCGGCACTTGGGTTAATAGAGGTTGGGTAATTATGAAAACTTTGATAATATGCAGGATACACGTTCAGACACTTGGGTTAATTGGCACTGGGTACACACACATAACTAATTAGGTCATGTCCAGTACACGGCATTTCACTTTTCCTAATACTCAGTGTAAACAAAGAACACGATCATGGGGTTAGTTTAATATTTCACTCACAAGTGTGTTCGTTAAGAAGTCTTTACGCTCACACCAATGTTATATACCTTACACATTGAAGTTGGTACCTTTAGATTTGGATAACTCAGGTTAACTTTATGAAAAGTTACCTTATGCTAAATTTGGTTAGCTTAAGGTATGGTAAACGTGGGCGAACAGAATACACACATACGCTTTCAAAAAGTGTCCACTTAAGGGGAGGTTTTTAGTTGATTCCCTAGACTTCTATCAAGCTTAAAATTACTCCCCCTTGACCCCCTTTCAAGATAAATTTGTAAATTTTTCGGTAGAAAAATGTCCCGGCCGAAGGCCGGTTCCCCAATTACAGGCTCGCTATCGCTCGCCAGGAAAAAATCGACACCTAAATGGCACGAATGGTCTTAAAATTGACAGAAATGGGGCGAGGGTTCTTAAAATCGCCAAACTAATGGGGCAAGCATCTTTAAATCTCACAAGTAATGGGGCTAAACATGAGGGAGAAAGTGGTTCAGAAAAAGATCCTCCAGGTGGAAATCTCCCCTTAAACAATACTGTTATTTTATATTAGGTTAAAATATGCTAGGTTCGGACTCTCAAGTTGATCCTGGTTGAGTTGGCACTTGTTTAGATCTACTGATTGAAATGGACTATGATTCAGCGAACATGGTTTCCAGACATAAGAGAACACTCAAAACAAATAAAGTAGTTCCTAGAAGGCGGCTACATGACCACGTCCAGGAACAATAACTCTACCCTGCCATAACCCTATCGTATTGGTCCTAAAACTTTGGGTCTTATTCATTATGGAGTTTCGTGTTCATTATATGAGAGAGAGAGAGAGAGAGAGAGAGAGAGTCTCTTAGCCAGCCTTTAGAAGATTCAATAAATGTTGCGGCTTTAGGGGCTTTGGAATTTATATTGAGCTTCATTGTTAAAGTATTTAGAGTTTTGAACATATATCATCGAGTATAATTTACTGCATGGTACGGCAACAGGTATAGTATGGCAAAGCATGGCCCTAATCTAATGGTAAACTTTCATATATATATATACAGTATATATAATATATATATATATATATTGTCACGGCCCTACAGTGTTGAACCCAAGAGATTAAAATTCAAACACCGGCAACACGCTATCTGACTATGAGCATAATACCTAAATGGTTATTAACACAACAATGAAGAAAAGGATGATATCAAACACCACTAATTTTCATATTAATTAAATTATAATTAACTAGGGTAAACGAACAGGTTGATAAGCACAATAATTCAGTTAGGCAAAGCAATGATCTCTGATACAAAACACCAGAAAAAACACCTGAGTAACAATGAAAAAGAATTGACTAAACACCGAATGAAAGCTTTAAGTAAATGCACTCCATACAAGGAATTAACGCTCACAGAGGACACTGAAGACAAACGATTAATCAACACTTAGTACACTGAATATAAACTGTGAATCACACTTAGTACACTAATAATTATAAACTGCGAATCACAACTCAATCACAAATCAACATACGACACCATATAATATCTCCACGGTGTAACACACAAAAATCACTCACGGATAATTAATTAACATTGATTGACAGGCTACCGTGTTTAGAAAATTATCGCCAGATAACGCTCGGACGACGTACTTACTCACGGGCACGAATCAGTGTCCACTAAACAAACACATAAACACACACCAACATAAACACACACCAACATAAACACACATCAACATAAACACACACCAACATAAACACACACCAACATAAACACATTCCAAGTATATAGAGCACCACACACACACTAGGTCTCGTTACACATACATAATAATATGATTGCTGTCTCATCTCCCTTCCAAAGACACCAAACAATACACTCACCTAAGTATCTTAACTCCGAAATTAGGAGACAGCAAAACACGAACACACAGGGGTGGACCCAGACCGGAGCGAGGGGGACTCTTTCCACCTCCGTCCTCTGCCAGGCTCAGAACAACACTGATTCTGTACTCTTATTTCCTAACAGACATCTCCTTCCTAACCTCTAACTTTCGGCAAGCAAATGGAGTCACACTAGTCTTTTAACAGAGTCACACAGGCTCCTTATAATGTCTCTCATGTCGAGGGAAGCAGCTTCAAGATGTCAATATGCCCATACTTTCCCTTTCTCACGGGGCCCCTCGGTGTTTGACCACCCGATACCATGTTTGTTTGTCTGGGTAGATTAGCGCTGTGTCTCTCTCTGCTCTCCTCCTCCGCACATCACACCCTTCCCCTTAAAAAGGAAATTTGATAGCGGCAAATTTAAGCATTCACATACCTGTACATATTTTATGTGCGGGATAGGTGGTCAGCAATGACATTACATTTCCCTGGAACATGAATTATATTGAGGTGGTACTCATGCAAGAACAAACTCCACCTTGCAAGCATTTTGAACAAAGTTAATATTCTTGCTGTCACCAGACACAGGATGTTTTACTTTATGATCATCCCCTTGCAACAAGACTGCACCTGTCCCCAAATCATTTACATCCATAGCCAGTTTGAACTTGGCACCCCGCACATGGTCAATACATTCCATAATTCTAGGCAAATGGTAAGTGTCACTCATGGTGATATCATTGACTTTCTTTACATCAATGCAAAACCTTGCTGACCCCCCTGGTTTTTCTATGAGAGTGACGGTGAAGGCCTATTCACTCTGGCATGGCTCTCTGTGGCTCTCTGATTAAATTGTGATCTGTGCCCTAGATCACGTACTTGCGTAAAAGCTACATCCTTCTGAACTTACATTATTCTGTATTCATTTTACCTTTATACCTTGATCTTGAGTCAAGGTTATTAATTAATTTATAAACATACGCATATGTTATATATCAGTGTTACTAAAATATATTCAGGCCCCCACGCTCTCAGGTTTACTGACTACGTGTATGTTGATTTATTATTTGTGATTTGAAGCCCTAGTATATTCCGTGATCAATCCATTTATATAATCATTCTTTACCTAGAACCTACGCCCAATTTCCAACGAGTGCATAGTGTAATTCCTTTATTCTTTCGCTAATTAATCGCATATGAAATATATTCTATAGACGTGCTTTTATGTGCTTGTAAATCTTGATGTTGTGATATTTCGAATACCGTGTTTAGGAATTCTTTTCCCAGTGGTTCGTCTCACTTTCATCCACCATACACTAATTGAGCCTGTGTATTTTATTTCTGCCGTACAGTTAACCCGTTCAGTACCGATCTGATACTGCCTGTTTTAAGAATCAATGAGTAGGACTTCGTCGCTTACGCCCCATGTACTAATTGTACCTGTACATTTATATTCCTCTCGCACTGTTAACCCGTTCAGTACCGAGACTGATATTGCTTTAAGTATCAATGAGCCAGACTTCGTCGCTGGCGCCAATTCTGATCTATTGATCGACATATGTTAACCCGTTCAGATATACTTTTTAAGATTAATTTATAAGTGTTCATTCAAGCCTGAGCCTAGTGGAACTCAGTTAGTTATTTTGTTTATCTTCCTATGTTGTCTTAATCGCGAATATTGAAGATTACATTTTGACATAATTAATATCATCAAGTAGAAGTAAAACTCGAATTCCACTCTTGCCAAATTGACGTTGTTACTTTGCTTTACCTAAGAAAAATATAGAACCACAAATTCCTAAGAATTCCTAAGCTTGATTCATTATCGTAGCATATGTTCAAGTAATATAATTCTGTGATAAAATATACATTCCCTTTGAGTTATTTTGATACTTCTCATTTATATAAAATAATAATTTCAGTCCATTCTTGTAATTTAAAGTCACCTTGCTATCCGCCTAAGAGTATAATTGCACTAGCTAGAAAAAGTATTTATCCATAGACCAGTCCAACTAGTGACCTTCCAGTGACCTGACGTAAAGGTAAGTTCCCGCGGTCACCGTTAAGGGGACCGACCGGTTAATTTAGGCTTAAAAAACTCGAAATCCTGAAAATACCAATAGGTGTTTACTCAACAAGAGTCAACATCCCTTCATAAGCCAGTGAAATGTTATTAGTGAAAACCCATTGGAAATAGATTTTTTTTATGTTTTCCAAACTTTTCCTGTAATTCTAAAAATGTGTTATAGTGAACTTTGAAATTAACATGCTCAGTAACTACTGGTCGTGCGAGGAGCATACCTATATAAATCGAAAGAGCGTAAGCTACTCTACAACCTCCCATACGCTTTATCTTCTACTTTGCCATGTTCCTGCGTAAAATATTGTAAAACTAAAAAACAAAAGTAAAAATGTTCACCTAATTACCTTAGACTTACACCTGTTTTTCTCAGAACCTATATTGTCGCACTTTCGGATGTTATTCTACAGTTATTATTGGACCTATAGGGATGGTGTATATACCATAGGAAAGGTAATTAAAAACACTACAAGGCCTATAAAGCCAATTTACTCTGAATTTTTTTTTTTTCACAATATGTCGTCAAAGTTGTAATTTTCTATAAATATTTCCGCCTGAATCCGTAATCACCTAAATCGAACAAATACACAAAATATATACAATGTTTTTTATAGCAACTACAGATACACCTTTAGTGAGTTGGTTGATCACATAAAACATGTGCTATGGGGATTTCTGTAGGAGTTTATCATTTTCTGCAGTGCTATGGTTTTCAACATTTGATTACCTAAATTGCAAGAAAAAAATAAAAAATTAAATTGATCTAGTTTTATGGTCATATACACCTGTGCCAAATTTCATTTAATTTGAAAGTAAGACCTGGAAGTTTGTAATTAACCGGTCGGTCCCCTTAAGACTCCACCCGGAGCCGTACGGGTGATTCCCCCCCCCCTCCCCCCCCCCCCCCCAGACCTTGGGGCTATATTTAAACCCTCAACTCTCTCAGCTGTAGTACTAAGATCATCACCTAGCCGCTTAGCGCATTGAGCTCTCTCGTGATCGCGGAAGATGCAGGGCCCACATTCGTTATTGCATTGAAGGTTAATTATTATTTCTGTGTATAATACCCTTATGTATACTTTCTCATCATATTGGGATAAATACTAGACTCTCACCATTGAGTTATTCTAGTGCCAGTAACTTATTCTGAAGTAAGAACAATACAGTTATATTGCTACTATTTTGGGATCTTCACCACTGATCCTCATTATTTCTCCTCAATGCACACCTATTGAATAAAACCTTTATATATGTTCTTCCTTGTGTTGTTATTGAGTATTACATTGAACTATTGAATACTATTTTTTACTGCCTATAGAACCTACTCGGTACGTTCCTGTCAAGCATATTTAAGTCCATCAAACCATATTTGGATTGTCTTACGGACTGTATCAAGGGAACTAACCTATCAGAACCCGGCATAGCACTGGTAGCCAGCGGTGTCTTGATACGGCGTACCAGTACGGACATTCTAGCAATTTCAAAGTTTTTTTTCCGGTATCCAATTGACAATATTATACTCTCATCATGGCAACAGCACTCAAGTATGCCGCACTTAGATCTGCAATCCCGGTCTTTAACACCGAGGAATATGATATGTATACTTACCTTGGATATAGTCAAGCCGTTCCTAGACATGATGATGTTTGGTCCATACGATGACACTTCCAAGATACGCATGACTGTGGGGAAACTTGGAGAGTACGACATAAAGGTATCAGGATACGTATATGACAATATGCCAGAGTTAACATATATATATATATATATATATATATATATATATATATATATATATATATATATATATATACTGTATATATTCCTTATGTGGTGGATAATCTCGACACAATTATAGACTACCAAAATGAGATTATTAACCCTTAAAAAGCGGCTCACCACTTAAGTCGAGTTAAATAAAGCTGGACTATGTGGCGGCGCTCGACATAGGTCGAGTGGCAATTTCAGCACGTAATGTGGCTGAGAGAGAGAGACAAGTGGTGGCAGGAGACTAGCG
Source organism: Paralithodes platypus (assembly GCA_032716605.1). Taxonomy (NCBI): domain Eukaryota; kingdom Metazoa; phylum Arthropoda; class Malacostraca; order Decapoda; family Lithodidae; genus Paralithodes; species Paralithodes platypus. The sequence continues at coordinate 38,340,898 of CM064530.1, forward strand.
AGCGTATGACTGCTCCAGACCACCGCGGCGAACCTACTGACACAAATCTCAGCTCCCTCCTCCCTCTCTCACTCGCTACATACTCAATTATGTTCCGAAACTACCGAATTACCTGCTTTTTGCACTCGCGTTGCACGGTTATTGCAAGAAAACTATCCATCATACAAGGATCGTTATGGTGTCATTCGAAAGCTCTGTTTATGCCCTTTCAGGGATAGATACTTGTTTTACGTTCTGGGTCTTATTTAGGCATGAAAATGATCACGTAAACAGCCCTATTTTGGCTAAAAACACCCCGCTGGGCGGTACACATAAATAAACCGCATAGGCCGCTAAAGAAGGGTTAATGTTGTGTATATTTCGTGTTACTGACAAACGACTTTATTCAACTCAAATCAATTGTCCGACTTGAATGGATTGATCGCTAATTTTACCACCAATTGATTCCTAAGAAAATGTCAACACGTGAAAACATTGTCTAGTCCTAGATTGTGTGTGTATCTGATTAAAACAATTACATCACTGAGTGGCAAGACTCGCCTCTAAGCTAAATATGTTGGATTTATTTTAAATCGGTTGTAAATATAACAGCATCAGCTAAGTTATATTTTAATTAGCATCTGAAATTATTTGAATTGGAATTGTTTTATACTGTAGGTGTCCAACTAATCTTCAGTTAATATTAATAATCCAGTATACGAATGCAGATCTACACTAGGAACGCAGGATGCGAATTTATAGGTACGACATTACTTTTCAAATTAGTTTACATGGCACACTAATAAAACACTGATCTGCTTTAAACAAGAAAGCACACGCATTAGTCGCGTTACTTTAGCCTCTCCCTTCCTTCCTTGGTTGGTTAAGGTCAAGCTCAACACGACACCAATTAACACAATCAAAGACATTAGAGGAAGCACATTTAGAATCAGGTGTGAACGAGGCCCATAATGCCGCCCATTGAACCACTGCTGAGCTTGTGGAGAGAGAGAGAGGGGGGGGGGGGGGGCTGTTTGTTAATACTTCTGCATTTGGTTTAGATCAAAGGTTTGGCTTGGGAGAGGTGGGTTTGATAACAAAGTCTTTGTCTTGTCAGAAACACCAATGAAGTGACTACCTAGGTCAAAGCAATTAGTTAGGTGGCTTGCATCTCAGGAGAAAACAAATTTTAAATTCAATGGTTGAGGGCAGCAACAACATTGGGTCCAGCTTACTTACCGTAAAGACTGTGGTCATTACCGTTGCTTTGCTGTGGTAGTTAATAGTGGTGGATGTACTGTTACTGTTACTCTTGTTATGTTACTCGTTATAGTGCTACTCATTTACCTGTAGTAGAGGTGCTCTTACTGTTGTTGTAATAATGTTGAAAAATATACATCTTACCAGATCTGCTTGACTTGAAAAGGTGTGTAGGCATCTCAATAACAAACATATGTTTTCGTTGTAGAACATTAGTATTGTAGTCTAGCATATGTGTTGTTATTAATATTTGTATATATTTGCGCTATAATACTGTATGCACATAATTATCACATACATTGTGAACATTTATTATATGTATATCACAACTTGTTTAGATGAAATGTTCATGTACATGCTTCCATGTTGTTACGACTGGTATATCTGATATAATATAACTATATACTTATTGTGTCCATTCACTCCGCTCGCATGGTTCGTTCATTTACTGTCTAACTTTTTCCCGACCAACTCAACAACTGCAAAACACTAACTCTCGCAACTTTATTTTGACCTCTGTTCAGTATTTTTCAGCCTCGGGATTCTCATATTCCTAGCATGTATTCGGCGAGGGAAAGTGTCAACATTTTTGCCAAGAGAATATTTATTTTGCTTCTGGCAAACTGCTAAGGCGCACAATTAATCCACACATATATTTGCAATGCTTACGCCATGGGGAGTCCATTGGTAATAATATACATAATAATGTTCAGGTTATTTACACAGCGCCACTTCTCTCTCGCCCTCTCTCCAAGTTTCATTAGCGCTCGACCAATGTTTATTACAAGACACTATTATCCATTTCCTTGCTCAAGGGAAATGGTACCGGCTACTAGTGTAGGCGAAAAACCTTCATGCAAGAGCGTGGGATTGAACTCAGGTCACCCGGGGATGGAGGCCAAGACGTTCTCCACTACACTAACGAGCCGGTATAAGGCAATATTAATTGTACGCCTTGGCAGTTCCCCATGATAAAAATGTATTGTTCAAAATCTCCTTGGCGAAATTGCGACACTGTTTGGGTCATTTTGGATTTTCGATTTGTTAAGGGTATAGGCTATTTGGATTCTTCACACCGTTGGGATTCCAAGGGTATATGGCAGTGTTGTAGATATGGACATTTGTTTGTGCCCAAGGCACCTGTTCAAATATTTATGAAAATAGAATGAATAATCATTTATGGAATGCGTCTAACTATTTTTCTAAGTACACTACAACCCCCTGAATACATTAGAATCATCAAAATTGTAATTGGGCCTATATTGTGGAGAATCGTGTAGGACCTGTCTTAAAACGCCTGGAAATAGGTTGTTTTGTGCCCAACTGTTTGTCTAAGGCAATGCAATCTAACCAATTAAATGTTGCCGAATAAAACCTGCGTGTGAACTCATGATCATATAGTATTCAAGTCCATTCCACGGAAAAGAGCAAACATGAAACAATAGTTGCCTCTGGCCCCAAAAAAGCAAACATGAAATTATATTGGTTACTGGTCCCCAAAAGAGTAAACGTAAAACAATATTTTGTTTTCTGGCCCCCGAAATTAATTAAATATCTATTCTAAAAAAAGCTGTGGTAAGATAAAGTAATATTTATATATACAATTGCTCCTATCACACAACGCTTTCTCCATCTTAGAAATAATCCGCGAAATAATAAAAAATGTCTTTAGGATACTGGTTAACCTCTTTCCATTATACTTTTACTATTTTGTTCTCAATTTACCTCTTAAGTTAGCCAGGAGTGAAATGAAAAAGCCTGCCATTAAACCTTTAACAACATTCCTAGTGGTCTGAGTCGAGGGACGGGACCGGAAATAACAGGTCACAACAAATGCCAGAGAGGATTGAACATTATAACATTCAAACTCCCGTCCTGGCGTTCAACATTACAATAACTGAGAGTTAGTGGGTAAGTGAAAAATCCTATGGCAAATGTTAAACGGCTTTAGTTTAGTTTTGGTTTAGTTTAGTTTAGGCTTTTAGTTAGTTTCAGAGTATTTTTGTGGGAGTTAGCATTTAAATTGTTAAGATAGTCTTTATCCTCTTCGATTCCTCGAGGTTCCTCCTAAGCTACAACAATGATCAAACGGTAGCAGTCTTATATAATAACATATTCACCATATACACCTTTAAGTGAGAGTGTGTGAGTTTCCATTCCGCTCCCCTGGCCTGGCTGTAATGTCCAACATATTAACCTTTTCAGCACCATGACGCCTTTCTGTTTCTAAGCTACAATTAGACCATTGTATTCAGGATTACTGAGAGTCTTGAATTTTATTCCTCGAAGTCCATCCTAATCTGAAAACACTCGTCTAATATATAACTCAATGAATGGCTGAATGACTGTCTGGTTGCTTGTCTGACTGCCTCCTATGTACCTGTTTGGCTGTTTGCCTCTCTGTCTGTCTGTCTGTGTGTTTGCTTGTTCATGGTTACTGCAGCAGTAGTAACAAGACCTACACACCTTTTCAAGTCAAGCAGATCTGGTAAGATGTATATTTTTCAACATTATTACAACAACAGTAAGAGCACCTCTACTACAGGTAAATGAGTAGCACTATAACGAGTAACATAACAAGAGTAACAGTAACAGTACATCCACCACTATTAACTACCACAGCAAAGCAACGGTAATGACCACAGTCTTTACGGTAAGTAAGCTGGACCCAATGTTGTTGCTGCCCTCAACCATTGAATTTAAAATTTGTTTTCTCCTGAGATGCAAGCCACCTAACTAATTGCTTTGACCTAGGTAGTCACTTCATTGGTGTTTCTGACAAGACAAAGACTTTGTTATCAAACCCACCTCTCCCAAGCCAAACCTTTGATCTAAACCAAATGCAGAAGTATTAACAAACAGCCCCCCCCCCCCCCTCTCTCTCTCTCCACAAGCTCAGCAGTGGTTCAATGAGCGGCATTATGGGCCTCGTTTACACCTGATTCTAAATGTGCTTCCTCTAATGTCTTTGATTGTGTTAATTGGTGTCGTGTAGAGCTTGACCTTAACCAACCAAGGAAGGAAGGGAGAGGCTAAAGTAACGCGACTAATGCGTGTGCTTTCTTGTTTAAAGCAGATCAGTGTTTTAATAGTGTGCCATGTAAACTAATTTGAAAAGTAATGTCGTACCTATAAATTCGCATCCTGCGTTCCTAGTGTAGATCTGCATTCGTATACTGGATTATTAATATTAACTGAAGATTAGTTGGACACCTACAGTATAAAACAATTCCAATTCAAATAATTTCTGATGCTAATTAAAATATAACTTAGCTGATGCTGTTATATTTACAACCTATTTATAATAAATCCAACATATTTAGCTTAGAGGCGAGTCTTGCCACTCAGTGATGTAATAGTTTTAATCAGATACACACACAATCTAGGACTAGACAATGTTTTCACGTGTTGACATTTTCTTTGGAATCAATTGGTGGTAAAATTAGCGATCAATCCATTCAAGTCGGACAATTGTTTTGAGTTGAATTAAGTCGTTTGTCAGTAACACGAAATCTCATTTTGGTAGTCTATAATTGTGTCGAGATTATCCACCACATAAGGAATATATACAGTATATATATATATATATATATATATATATATATATATATATATATATATATATATGAGAACGAAGTCTCCTTCACTGGGTCAGAATGATTGAATCGTTTCCACAAACAAGCCCAGAAAATTATATTTATATACCGGTATGCATAAAAGTCAAATGAAAATACATTGAAATAACGCTAATAAACAAAGGAATAAACGTTTCCCTTTGTAAATATAATTATAAAGTCTACTGGATTAGAGTAATAAAAACACAACTCAACAGAGGAACAAAGACAAATATACTGCTAGCAAGGAAAACAAGTATGGCAATAAACTAACATGTCCCTTGAAAAGCTAGCAAAATAATGAAATCACACACGCAAATATATAACTATGAGACGTCCACATTGCTCAAAACAAAAAGAACACATGCAATTCAATATGCGAAACACTAATTCTACTATGCAAACCGAAACAATATTATTACCAGTGAATAAAATAACAGTGAGTAAAGACAAAAAAACTCCTTTGCTAAAACAATAAAAAGGGGAATAAGAAACATCTCTCTTGTTAAATATAAGTAACCAACAGCTGCAAATGGAGAGAGCACAAAGTACAAAGGAGTACAAAGGAAATCAAGTAACAACACGTCTAGTGACCCCTCTAGGCTGCTTGTCCTCCAAAACACTACGGATCAAGTGTCCAAACAGTGGTTTAGAGTGGGTAAGGGAAAATTGGAGAGGAAACCACTGCCCTGAAACTAATGTCCGTGGCAGGACTAGGGAGTTTGTAGGGGACATATGGGTTAGTAACATAACGCAGTTATAAGGATCTTTCATATATCTGGGAAAAATAAACTAACGTCTTAGCAATATATAAATGCAATAATCCTTTGATGAATCTGAGAGGGGAATAAAGTTATTCATTTACAAACGCAGTCAGCCGCAGATTTGATGCGAGATATTTGTCTAAGCGAAGTTTAAAAATATCAATGGTGCTGCACTCTATAACGTCTCAGGGAAGCCCATTCCACAATTTGACAACTCGATTGAAGAAGAAATTCTTTGATTCGTGCGAGTTAAAAGATTTCCCAATAATTTTGCAACAGTTTCCCCACGTGTAATTAGACTGGTCGATAGTAGTGACGCACTTGCATATTGTCGATGCCTTTGATAATTTTGAGCACTTGAATAAGGTTGCCTCTTAATCTGCGCTGGGTTAAAGGAAATAGATTTAATTAATTCTCTAAGACGCTCCTCGTAAGGGTTGTTTTTTAGGCTAGGTATCATTTTGGCAACTCTACGTTGAACTCGTTCTAGCTTATCTATATAACTTTGGTTAGAAGGGCACCAGGACTGAACGCAATATTCCAGAAGCAGGCGGACTAAAAAATTGTAAAGAGTTAGGATAACTTCTTCGGATTTATGCTCAAATGACCTGCCTATAATGCCAATTATTTTGTTTGCCTTCTTAACAACTTCTGAACATTGTTGACTCGGTTTTAGGTTATTCGACATTGTTACTCCTTGATCGGTTTCTTCGTCTACACTCTTGAGCTGAGTGCCATTCATGGAATAGTTTGCTTTCTCATTTCGGTATCCGATATGTAGTACTTTACATTTATCCGCTTTAAAACTCATTTGCCAAATTTGGGCCCAACATGACAACTTATCTAGATTTTGTTGCATATTGTCAACTTGTTCTTTTGAGAGTAAGCTGTTTTCAATGTTTGTATCGTCATCAAACTTTGAGATCGTACAGGTGAGTCTCATCTATGTCGTTGATATAAATTAGAAAGATAATTGGTCCTAGTACCGATCCCTCGGGTACCCCGCTACGTACATTGGTCCATTTAGATGCTTTACCGTTTATGATTACTCTTTGCTTTCTGTCGCTGAGCCAATTTTCTGTTTTTTCAGTCGCGGAGCCAATTTGCAATCCATTTCAACACACCGTCTTGTATTCCATGCGTTTTTAATTATAGCAGTAAACGTTTGTGGGGAACTTTTGAAATTCAAGGTAGTACAAAGGAAGGAGTACAAAGGAAATCAAGCAACAACAGATCCAGTGACCCTTCTAGGTTGCTTGTCCTCCAAAACACTGAGGATCAAGTGTCCAAACAGTGGTTTAGAGTGGGTAAGGGAACATTGGAAAGGGAATTACTGCCCTGGAACTAATGTCCGTGGCAGGATTAGGAAGTTAGTAGGGGACAGATGGGTTAGTAACTGAGGGGGGGGATAAAATAAAGTTATTCATTTACAAACGCAGTCAGTCGCGGGTTTGATGCGAGATATTTGTCTAGGCGGAGTTTAAATGAATCAACGGTGATGCAGTCTATAACGTTTCGGGGAAGCCCATTCCACAAGTTGACAACTCGATTGAAGCAGAAATTCTTAGATTCGTGCGAGTTAAAAGATTTACCAATAATTTTGCAACCGTTTTCCCCGCGTGTAATTAGATTGGTCGATAGTGAAGTACTTACTACAGTTCATATTGTCGATGCCTTTGATGATTTTGAACACTTGAATTAAGTCGCCTCTTAATCTGCGCTGGGTTAAAGGAAATAGATTTAATTCTCTAAGACGCTCTTCGTATGGTTTGTTCTTTAGGCTAGGTATCATTTTGGTAACTCTACGTTGAACTCGTTCTAGCTTGTTTATATCTTTTTGGTAATAAGGGCACCAGGATTGAACGCAGTATTCCAGAAGAGGGCGGACTAAGGAATTGTAAAGGGTTAGGATAACTTCTTTGGATTATGCTCAAATGACCTGCCTATAAAGCCAATTATTTTGTTTGCCTTCTTAACAACTTCTGAACATTGTTGACTCGGTTTTAGGTTACTCGATATTGTTACTCCCAGATCGGTTTCTCTGTTTACATTCTTAAGCTGAGTGCCATTCATCGAATAGTTTGCTTTCTCATTTAGGTATCCGATATGTAGTACTTTACATTTATCCGCATTGAAACTCATTTGCCAAATTTGGGCCCAACATGACAATTTATCTAGATTGTGTTGCATATCGTCAACTTGTTCTTTCGAGAGTACGCTATTTGCAATTTTTGTATCGTCAGCAAATTTTGAGATTGTACAGGTGAGACCCTCATCTATGTCGTTGATGTAAATTAGAAAGATAATTGGTCCTAGTACCGATCCCTGGGGTACCCCGCTACTTACATTGGTCCATTTTGATGCCTTACCGTTTATGACTACTCTTTGCTTTCTGTCGCTGAGCCAATTTTCTATCCATTTCAACACACCGTCTTGTATTCCATGCGCTTTTAGTTTTAGCAGTAAACGTTTGTGGGGAACTTTGTCAAAGGCCTTTTGAAAATCAAGGTATATAATATCTACAGCTTTACTCTCATCGTAGAGGTTGAGGATATCGTGGAAGAAGTCTAAGAGGTTTGTTAAACAGGAACGTTTTTTACGAAAGCCGTGTTGAGTATCTTTAAGTATGTTATTTTCCTCTAAGTGATTTACGAGTCTGTCTCGTATGACAGTTTCTAGCATTTTACATACAACTGAGGTTAAGCTAATTGGACGATAGTTACTGGATAGGGATTTGCTGCCTTTTTTGAATATCGGTGTTACGTTGGCTAGCTTCCACTGATCGGGCATAGTTCCAGACTGCAAGGATTTATTGAATAGTAATGTCAGTGGTTTAGAGAGCTCATCCTTAGCTTCCTTTAGAACTCTAGGCGAGATTGTATCAGGTCCAGGCGTTTTATTTACCTTGAGTTTATCTAAACAATTCAATACTTCTCTCTCTGTAACGGTGATATTGCTTAAAACATCTGAATTATCAATCTGAATCGGCGATGGTGTAGGGATATCACTGAGGTCTTCTGTTGTAAAAACTGATGCAAAGAAGGTATTGAGGGCATTACTCATTTGTTCTTCGTCTTTGGTGTATTCTCCATTTTCATCGACTAACGGTCCAACAGTTGAAGTAACTACTTTTTTCTTTCTGATATAACTATAGAATTCTTTCGGGTTTGTTTTACTTTGATTCGCAATATGTAACTCTAAGGTCTTTTTACTTTGCTTAATTAACTTTTTGGCTTTGCGTCGTAGCTCTACAAATTTCAGCCGTTCTTCGTCATTTTGTGAGGATTTTAATCTATCATTAGCAAATTTTTTAGCAAGCAGGCAGTTTGAAATATCTTTATTCCACCATTTGGGCTTATTATTATGGCCTGGACGCCGAGTTTTCGATGGTATGCAGTCTTGCACTGCTTTTAGGTAAGTGGCTTCGAATAACTTCCAAGATGTATTTATGTCGTTATTGTGAATTAAAAAGCTCCAGTCAGTTTCTTTAAACATAGCTCTAAGTTTATGGAAGTTTGCTTTCTTGAAATTAGGGACTTTTTCGATGCTACTATTTGGTTCGTTACTAGTAAACTTTAAAGTGAAAGTTATCGTATGATGGTCGCTGTTACTGAATTCATCACCAACATTCAAATTCTCTATTAATTCTTCTTTTGTTGCAAGTACAATGTCAAGAACGTTATTACCACGGGTCGGCGTTCCAACAAATTGATAAAGCGAACTCTCTTGCAAGTTCGTATACAAGTCAAGGTATATAATATCTACAGCTTTATTCTCATCATAGAGGTTGAGGATATCGTGGAAGAAGTCGAAGAGGGTTGTTAAGCAGGAACGTTTGTTACGAAAGCCGTGTTAAGTATCTTTAAGTATGCTATTTATGATTTACGAGTCTGTCTCTTATAACTGTTTCTAGCATTTTACATACAACTGAGGTTAAGCTAATTGGACGATAGTTACTGGGTAGGGATTTGCTGCCTTTTTTAATATCGGTATTACGTTGGCGAGCTTCCACTGATCAGGCATAGTTCCAGATTGCAACGATTTATTGAATAGTAATGACAGTGGTTTGGAGAGCTCATCCCTAGCTTCCTTTAGAACTCTAAGGGAGATTGTATCAGATCCGGGCGATTTATTTACCTTGAGTTTATCTAAACATTTCAATACTTCTCTCTCTATAATGTTGATATTGCTTAGATTATCATAATTATCTATCTGAATATGCTGTAGGAATATCACTGAGGTCTTCTGTAGTAAAAACTGATGCAAAGAAGGTATTGAGGACATTACTCATTTGTACTTCGTCTTTGGTATATTCTCCATTTTCATCGACAAATGGTCCAACAGTTGAAGTAGCTACTTTCTTCTTTCTGTTATAACTATATAATTCTATCGGGTTTGTTTTACTTTGATTCGCAACATGTAACTCCAGGATCTTTTTACTTTGCTTAATTAACGTTTTGGCTTTGCGTCGTAGTTCTACAAATTTCACACGTTCTTCGTCATTTTGTGAGGATTTTAGTCTATCATTAGCAAACTTTTTAGCAAGCAGACAGTCTGAAATATCTTTATTCCACCATATGGGCTTATCATTATGGCCTGTACGCCATAGTTTCGAAAGAGAAAGAGAGGAAAATAGAGAGAGAGAGAGAGAGAGAGAGAGAGAGAGAGAGAGAGAGAGAGAGAGAGAGAGAGAGAAGAAAGAGAAAGAAAGAGATAGAGAGCGAGTGGGGGGGGGGGGGGTGAGACGGAGGGGGAGGGGTCAGGCAAATAAAAAGTGGTTAAAAAAGAGAGTAAATAAATAAAACATCTGTGAGATAAATATTCAACAAATAAAGAGTTAACCAAGCGGAAATACGTATATATTAAATAACAAAACAAAATGAAACATTACCAGAAGTTAAAACACAAATAAAGAAGCACAAACTCCCTCGAATGAATGCTGGGAATCGAACCCTAGACCGGATTATTAGTAAAGAGAGGCCGGGGAAATACATATGTGGCATGAAGAGAGATGCAATACAAGAGGGGAGGCAACACAAACACTAACATGCAAAACAGGCGGGAACAAACACTATTGAAGCAGATTGGAGCAAAGGGAAGAAAATAAGAGTGACCATTATACTCTAAATATTAAACTGTAAGAAAACTGATACGCATACTGTACACAGTATATGAATCAATTGATATATGTTGTAGATATAGTAAAATCTATCATGTTATGTAGTAATTATAATAAGCAAATCAATAATAAAAAGAAAGATATAACAATGGCGGCATGTAAAGTGCTCAGCAAGGTGGAACGTAGGCCCATAAGGAAGCGGAAGAGATGGTAGGCCATGTGATCTGACCCAGAACAATGTTATTGTTTACCAAGGAGGGAGATAAAAGGAGTAAACCTGATATTATATTCTCAGTAGATTCTTCAGTCAGTAAGCAGCAAAATACAATAGCATGTGCCCTGTACAGTGCATGTGCAATGCAAAGGCAAAAGTTGCATTAATATTTTGCTTCTGCTTCTAGTTTGCGATACAATGTTGATCCGCGACCAGGTCGTCCACTGTAATCACAGTGACTGCTACTGCGCTTGTCGCTGTGATTGAAACATTCAGACCAGCTACAGTACTTTAAGGGAGCTAGTGTCCTATACATTTTGTATTACGGTATGGTTCTGTGATTTTGTAGTATTAGTTGTTATATTTTGCACAAGTGTTGCATTGTCTTTGGGCTGTGCCTATTCTTGCTTGATGAGAATATGGTTTTGAAGCTGCAGTTGTTGTTCCTGCTGCAAACGTTGGTTTAGGCTTTGTCATTGCTGCTTCTGTTATAGTGGATGGTGCTGTTTTTGTTTAGTGCTGCTTCTGTTGTTTCTTAGAAGTTATTGCAGTTACTGTTTTAGATATTTAGGATGTTGTCATTGTTGTCGTTGTATGAGGGACTGTTCGTGGAGGGTTGACTTGCTTCTCTGATTTCCACAAATCATCAACTGAAAACTCTAAAACAATTTAAAAAATTTAAACTCCAAAAGAAGATATATAATGGTCTACATCCAACATAGATAACACTAACTACTACTTACGTAAACACAAACACTGAATTTCCCTGAATATTCTGATAACAATGACCGATATTTACCGCGGGGTGCTCAACTGTCTCTCTGTGTTATTTACCTACACACAGTGTCTCAGTCAGGACAGGCGTATTGACTACTGTTCACATGTGTAGGGAGGTTCTACCCATACCAAACTTATACCGTACTTATGGAATGAGTAATCTCAAACGCGTTTCGTCCCATCAATTCACCTCCTACTAATTCTCTCCAATCTCTCTCTACACGCCTCAATTCCCCACTCTCTTTCTTTTCTCTTCTACTGTTATTACAATAATCTGTGTTCTTCATAGCTTTCTGCGTGCATAACTCCTCACTTAAGGAGAATAGTGGTTCCCGGCTACCAACACATTCCCACCCCTATTCTTGCTAACTCTCTAACTCAAGTGTGAACCAATTTTCTCAGTTGTTGTTTTACTCAACAAGTAAACTCTTGAGCTCTCTTCCTCATTCCATCTCTCCCTGATCCTGTTCAAGCTTCATGTGTCAAGACATTTTGACTCGAACATTTCTTGACTTTGGCTTGCTATTACTTTTAATATATACTGGTTGTCAGTTGATAGTTTATTATTTTACGAGCCATTAAATGTGTGAGTGATGGTGGTGTAGACAACCAGGCTCATCAAATCAAATCTCAAAATGTGCTGACGATACAAAAATTGCAAATAGCGTACTCTCAAAAGAACAAGTTGACGATATGCAACACAATCTAGATAAATTGTCATGTTGGGCCCAAATTTGGCAAATGAGTTTCAATGCGGATAAATGTAAAGTACTACATGTCGGATACCTAAATGAGAAAGCAAACTATTCGATGAATGGCACTCAGCTTAAGAATGTAAACAGAGAAACTGATCTGGGAGTAACAATATCGAGTAACCTAAAACCGAGTCAACAATGTTCAGAAGTTGTTAAGAAGGCAAACAAAATAATTGGCTTTATAGGCAGGTCATTTGAGCATAAATCCAAAGAAGTTATCCTAACCCTTTACAATTCCTTAGTCCGCCCTCTTCTGGAATACTGCGTTCAATCCTGGTGCCCTTATTACCAAAAAGATATAAACAAGCTAGAACGAGTTCAACGTAGAGTTACCAAAATGATACCTAGCCTAAAGAACAAACCATACGAAGAGCGTCTTAGAGAATTAAATCTATTTCCTTTTAACCCAGCGCAGATTAAGAGGCGACTTAATTCAAGTGTTCAAAATCATCAAAGGCATCGACAATATGAACTGTAGTAAGTACTTCACTATCGACCAATCTAATTACACGCGGGGAAACGGTTGCAAAATTATTGGTAAATCTTTTTAACTCGCACGAATCTAAGAATTTCTTCTTCAATCGAGTTGTCAACTTGTGGAATGGGCTTCCCCGAGACGTTATAGACTGCAGCACCGTTGATTCATTTAAATTCCGCCTAGACAAATATCTCGCATCAAACCCGCGACTGACTGCGTTTGTAAATGAATAACTTTATCCTCCCCTCAGTTACTAACCCATATGTCCCCTACTAACTTCCTAGTCCTGCCACGTTAGTGGCAGGGCAGTAGTTCCCTTTCCAATGTTCCCTTACCCACTCTAAACCACTGTTTGGACACTTGATCCTCAGTGTTTTGGAGGACAAGCAACCTAGAAGGGTCACTAGATCTGTTGTTGCTTGACTTCCTTTGTACTCCTTTGTACTCCTTTGTACTCCTCCTCCTCCTGTAGTAAATAGAGTTAGCTTAGATTACAAATCAACTTCTTTTTTCTCCCTGTCCTGTCCGAATTTCCGTGTCAGTTTTTCAATAATACATGGTATTTTTCCTATCTGTTTCCATGCCAGCATTAGCTGGAGGGAGTGGTGGGTGGGGAGGAGCCTTCTTCTTTGCTATCCTTTTCTCTACCTCGTAGTCAGTAGTTTAGTAGTTTTAGATATCCAAACTGCCCCGTAAGGACCAATAGGTCTGTTGCAGTTTGTTCTCCTTTGTATTCCTTTGTATCACTGGTACCTAATGATGCATAGCTATAGCTCGCTCCTCCTGCTGTGCTATCCTATCCTTCTTCTGTGTTCAATTATTTGTTTACTCTAGGTTCTGTTGGTTTTACTAGATAACAATCCCTACCACCTTAATTGGATAGAAACATTGTGTGATTAGTGTATGCAAATTATGTATATCTATGAAAGTATATATCTATCTTGCACAATACTTTTACTAGAGCACTATTAGAAAGTGTAGACAGCATAATGTATTCCTACTGCTTTAACTGCATTTATCTAATCAAAGCACAACCCTGAAATGACACGTAATGTTTTGGGGATATTATCTGTCTCTTGTAAAACCTTGTAACTGGTTTATCTCTGCTTGTATAACGAAGCTTTTATTTTTTCTGTTTTTATTTGTTTACCCATTGTTTCATAATCTCGGCTTTTCTATTGTCATCGCTTTCATCTCTCAATGTGTAATAAATATTTATGTTCTCTCTCTCTCTCTCTCTCTCCTCTCTCTCACTCTCCTCTCTCTCACTCCTCTCTCTCTCACTCTCCTCTCTCTCTCCTCTCTCTCTCCTCTCTCTCTCTCTCTCTCTCTCTCTCTCTCTCTCTCTCTCTCTCTCTCTCTCTCTCTCTCTCTCTCTCTCTCTCTCTTTATTTTGTTTTTATTTTTTGTGTACACTGAATGCATTTCGTTGGTAAACTTATACTCAGCATCTTGGGCAGAAGCTAATATATATATTTGTTAAGCTAAAAGAGAATTATGTGTCCATATCTCCTATTTCAAAGCTTAACCAAGTTTAATAATAGTTATAGAACATTATTTAGTTTATGTTTCTTATTATATATTTTGTTTTTATTATATATATATATATTTTTTGTAATATTTTGTTTTATTATTTTTTTTTAAATTTTGTTAATCTTTATTATTTGTTTTTATTTTTTATTAATATTTGTGTTTCTCTCTCTCTCTCTCTCTCTCTCTCTCTCTCTCTCTCTCTCTCTCTCTCTTTCTCTCTCTCTCTCTCTTTCTCTCTCTCTCTACGATGAGAGTAAAGCTGTAGATATTATATTCCTTGATTTTCAAAAGGCCTTTGACAAAGTTCCCCACAAACGTTTACTGCTAAAACTAAACGCGCATGGAATACAAGACGGTGTGTTGAAATGGATAGAAAATTGGCTCAGCGACAGAAAGCAAAGAGTAGTCATAAACGGTAAGGCATCTAAATGGACCAATGTAAGTAGAGGGGTACCCCAGGGATCGGTACTAGGTCCAATTATCTTTCTAATTTACATCAACGACATAGATGAGGGTCTCACCTGTACAATCTCAAAATTTGCTGACGATACAAAAATTACAAATAGCGTACTCTCAAAAGAACAAGTTGACGATATGCAACTCAATCTAGATAAATTGTCATGTTGGGCCCAAATTTGGCAAATGGGTTTCAATGCGGATAAATGTAAAGTACAACATATCGGATACCTAAATGAGAAAGCAAACTATTCGATGAGTGGCACTCGGCTTAAGAATGTAAACAGAGAAACCGATCTGGGAGTAACAATATCGAGTAGCCTAAAACCGAGTCAACAACGTTCAGAAGTTGTTAAGAAGGCAAACAAAATAATTGGTATTATAGGCAGGTCATTTGAGCATAAATCCAAAGAAGTTATCCTAACCCTTTACAATTCCTTAGTCCGCCCTCTTCTGGAATACTGCGTTCAATCCTGGTGCCCTTATTACCAAAAAGATATAAACAAGCTAGAACTTTTACGTAGTGTTTCCAAAATGATACCTAGCCTAAAGAACAAACCATACAAAGAGCGTCTTAGAGAATTAAATCTATTTCCTTTAACCCAGCGCAGATTAAGAGGTGACTTAATTCAAATGTTCAAAATCATCAAAGGCATCGACAATATGGACTGTAGTAAGTACTTCACTATTGACCAATCTAATTACACGCGGGGAAACGGTTGCAAAATTATTGGTAAATCTTTTAACTCACACGAATCTAAGAATTTCTTCTTCAATCGAGTTGTCAACTTGTGGAATGGGCTTCCCCTAAACGTTATAGACTGCATCCCCGTTGATTCATTTAAACTCCGCCTAGACAAATATCTCGCATCAAACCTGCGACTGACTGAGTTTGTAAATGAATAACTTTATTTTATTCCCCCCCCTCAGTTACTAACCCACATGTCCCCTACTAACTTCCTAATCCTGCCACGGACATTCGTTCCAGGGCAGTAATTCCCTTTCCAATGTTCCCTTACCCACTCTAAACCACTGTTTGGACACTTCATCCTCAGTGTTTTGGAGGACAAGCAACCTAGAGGGGTCACTAGATATGTTGCTTGATTTCCTTTGTACTCCTTTGTACTCTCTCTCTCTCTCTCTCTCAGCACGCTTGTCTTTTAGTTCAAGGCTAACTATACCCAATGCATATGCACTTAAAAGCTTACCAATACTATTGGAGAGAGAGAGAGAGAGAGAGAGAGAGAGAGAGAGAGAGAGAGAGAGAGAGAGAGAGAGAGAGAGAGAGAGAGAGAGAGAGAGAGAGAGAGAGAAGCCAACCAAACGGGAACAATGGTATTATAATATAACTTGGCCGCTCACTGTTGGTAAAGTCAAGTATGGCTTATAAATTTAATAATATACTGTACATACCAGTATGGCGGAATCAAATTACTGTAAGATAGTGTGTGTGTTGTTTTTGTTTTCTCTATGTGAGTGAGGAAGACAAAAGGCAGAACTGACTAGCGAGTGCATCCCACATAGTTGAAAGAGTGACAGGGCCATAATCAAGGGACGTTCAAGCCAAAATACCTGGACACACGGAATTTGAAGAAATTTAAGTCATAGGAGAAGGGAAAGACTGATTCTGGGAGAGAGTTCCAGAGCTCAGTTGTTGAATAGAAGAAGTCTGAGAGTAACTTTTCACTCGGGTTGGAGAGTTGCACACAGTAGGGGTGAGATTGTGTTGCAAGACGGGTACCACGTACCCTACGTAGAGGAGGTGGTATACACTGGGAGAGCTCTGAGGAGCACTGATTATTGTTGTAGCGATAGAATAGCGAGAGAGATGTAAACATTGCAGCAAAGAGAGCGAGAGTTTGCAGAGAGTTGGTGAGTGGGCGGGAATTAATGATACGAAAGGCCTTCCTTTCTACTTTGTCTAGGAGTGCGGTGTGAGAGAATCCTCCCCACACATGTGAACAATACTCAATACAAGGATGCACTGTGCCCTTGTACAGAACAAGAAGCTGTGCAGGGGTAGAGAACCCCTTGAGTCAGTTGATCACACCCAACTTCTGGGAGACTGCTTTAGCAAGCCTTGTAATATGGTCCTTCCAAGTGAGAGCAGAAGAAAAAGAGACACATAGAATATTGAGGGAAGATGAAGGAGTTATTTTTGTATTGTTGAAGAATAAGGGATAGTCTACCAAGCGTATTCAAGTTTGCTCTACAATCTACACCAGTTCTTTTCATTGGCTTCCATGTATTTGATATACTATTTCTTAGCACATACAATGCATAATTAATAGACTGTAGACAAAGAGAGAATGCTCCAACTCACCTTGTCGTTTATGAAGCTTGCAATATTGTATCAGCAAATTAACATAATACAAATGGAAGCTACAATTCACATACAAAATAAAGCAAAATCTCAAAACAATTATACACAATTATGTGATAGAAATCTTACATACCCTATACCTCAACTTAAAGTGTGATAGAAATCTTACATACCCTATACCTCAACTTAAAGTCATATGATACCAGTTAAACGCCAAGCACTATAGATCAGCTATTATTTTTACCGAGGCCAGTGATAAGTCTGTAGATATTCGGTGGCGCATTAATACAAAATCCATATATCAAGGGGTATAATAAACTATCCATTAAGATCTTGTGGGCCAGGCAGGAGAATATGGATTACTTGGATTGGCCCCACTTCACCACGCCCCTCATATATTAATGTTGACTCGATGAATAATGATGATCATGGTGATGACATTTTAGAAATCTTGGGTCTTGTATGTTCTTTCTAAAATGTATTCTGAGATACTGCAGCGTATTATTGAAGATATCTTCCTTCCACACAGTTATCAATGATACATATGATGATAATGGTAAACACACAAATGAACATTTTAAGAATTCCATAATACCTGTTTTCACTATTATATATACATTCTGATAAAGGAGCTTAAAAGTCCTAAAATTTGTAAATACGGTAGGAGGTAAATAAACAAATATAGTAACAGTCCCTCTCCGTCAACACACAATACACACATCGTTTGGGAAATGGGCTTTTGCATAAGTTGAACATTCAAATTAATATTTTCAGGAAAAGAGCTATTGTACACTCTACTATAAATAGTATTGTAACGATCAGTAAATGAGTTCCTACTTGTTTTGTTATATAATTGCAATTTGACGTTTTCCAGCTAACGCCAAGTAATCTCATACATGTTGCAAATTGTCCATCACAACTTGTTACACCAATTTAAATAACAAATAGGACGTACCGTACTGTATATATACCTATTTCAGTCAGTAACCCTGATGGACAAATCTTATTTTTGAAGTTTGATTCTATTTCGATAAAGAATACTATTATATTCCATTAATATTGGTAAATACAGCTGTGGAGGAAGTTCAGGACTTTCAATCGAGACTGTACAAATACGTGTACAGTATTAATATATTCTAGATATACTGAGGCGCACCGTTCACACACGCTACAAAGAAGTATCACACAAACATGTTGAAATAATCCACTAAATCTCCTCACATCAGTAACCCGAGGAATTTCATCAGCCCCAGTTATAAGACCACGGACTGACAATTCCCGGGAGTATCAAAGTAGCACAATGCCCATCCACGCCAACCCTTGGGGTCCTCGATGCACTGACAGAACTCACACCGGAATGAGGCTACAACATTTTACATATCCCAATTTTGACCATTCGTCCATATGGCAATACATATTAGTCACCCTAGAATATCCTCATTAAAAATAACCAGGTCTTATCTCAAAAACTGTTCCATATGTAGCAGGTGGTGCCATAGATATGTGCAGGCTTCTCAGAATTGGGTTACATATAATCAGCTCGAGGCCGAGGGACATCAGCGAACATGAAGCTTCACGAGACAGCCGCCAGAGCTGCCTTGATGATCCGGATTACTGACTATGTTAGATATTGGAATGGTCGGTGGAGAGAAATAGGAGGAAGAGGGATACTGGGAGGTTGGGGTGTTTGGGGTTGTGGGTGAGGTTAACAAAGAAGGGATGGGGATGGGGTGAGGTTATGGGGGAAGGGATGGGGATGGGGTGAGGTTATGGGGGAAGGATTGGGGTTGTGGATGAGGTTATGGGGGCTGGGAGTTGGATTATGGGGTAGAAGAAGGAGGAGGGCAAAAAGGAGGAGGGGGCAGTAAAGAGTGCGGGTTGTAGACAAACTTTTAGGGGAGGGTTTGAGTTGAGATTGTGCGAGCTGTGGTGTTGAGAGAGATGTGTGGGATACAAATGAGTTGGGGAGGCTAACAAGGATATGGTGTGGAATACCAGAGGATTGTGGGATAGGTGGGTGGTAGTAACAAGATTATAAGGTTGAGGGTGGGTAGTTAGAAAACTGAAGAGATGAAAGAAATATAAAAAACAGTAGCATTACAATTAGAAATACCGTAGGATATTACGGTAATATTAACTTAAGGAGGGGCTTAGGTAGCATAATATTGTGATGGTACAAAGTGAATTATGGGTGAGTGAGATGAATATGAATAAACTGTCAAAATGAGTTGTAATCTTTAACATTTTAAGCTGCGGCCATATTTCCGCTATATTAGGGCTCATTCAGGCACTCCTGAATAATTCAGCAAGTGTCTGAATGAAATTAAATGTATTCAGCCAAAAATTAAAAGAAAATAACTTCAAAATGATACAGAGCGAGCTTCATAGCGCGCGGGCTCACCTCAGAGATACCATAGACATTCGGAAATACTGAGCGATTATCGCTAATGTCGCGCTACATTTGCCATTGGCAGTGCTGTATGTCTAGCGTGAGTATGGCTCATACTCTCAGTGCCTCTGCCGCATGGCTGGAGAGAGGATGGGTGGCCTGTCGTGCCCCACTCATTCGCACTCGTCTCACAGGCTAGCCCGTGAATTGCTATAAATTGCCATGGCGTTCCGGCCACGTCTCCTGCAGCCAATGGCTTAAAGGGATAATAGTGGTGGGACAGTAAGCCGAGAAAAACCCATGTAGTGCTGCTTATGATGTTTACGAAGTGCAGAGACAATATGTAAATATAGTTAACAAAACTATATATCTAGACATGAAACATGTTCCAAGTAAACAACATGGTTTATTGTTTGTGTCACAAAACAACCTCCATAATCCAATTAACCTGGGAAGTGAGTAACTATGGTACTTGAAACGTCTCGCCATGCGAAGATATTTTGATTCTTTCCTGACGAAAATAGTAATTTTACCATAAATATTTTGTATACTTATCATTTGCGCCTATTTTACATTTAATATGAAGATATTGACATGTATCAGCAATTAAACAAGTGGAATAGTATTTGGGGGTGAAAAAGACGTATTATTTCCGACTGATTGTATCAGGAGGGGAGAGCCGGCGCGACGTATACCCTCTCTCTCACTTCCGATCAATACTGCTATCTTGCAAGTTAAGTCTGTCTGTTGCTAGGACTCTAACTGCCTCCTAGTGACCCTGAAACTGCGGGCGGGAAGTTCACGCCAAAATTACACGATAAAAGGGGGAATAAGAGGAAAAAATAGGTGATAAATGTGGGGGAGGGGAAGGGGGATTTGGACAGTGGAGGAGTGATAGAAGGTATGGAGGGGACTTATTCTCAAACACTTTATTGGCGGGCTAGGCGGTCTATTATATGTACCGCCCAGCGGGGTGTTTTTAGCCAAAATAGGGATGTTTACGTGATCATTTTCATGCCTAAATAGACCAGAGCGTAAAACAAGTATCTATCCTGAAAGGGCATAAACAGAGCTTTCCCATGACACCACAACGATCCTTTTATGACCGCTAGTTTTCTTGCAACAACCGCGCAACACGAGTGCAAAAAAAGCATGTAATTGGTACTTTCCCCATACAATTCAGTATGTAGCGAGTGAGAGAGGGAGGGAGGAGGGGATTCGTGTCAGTAGGTTCGCCCGCGGTGGTATGGAGCAGTCATACGCTCGCTACTCTCCCGCCACCACTTGTCTCTCTCTCAGCAACATTACGTGCTGAATTACCGCGCGACCTATGTCGCGCGCCGCCAGTGAGTCCAGATTTAATATACTCGACTTATGTTGCGCGCCGCTAGTTAGGAGTTAATCACATATTTTCTTTGTTTAAGTGCCAGTGGATGTTCTGAAAGGCTTTTCTTAGACTTTGATTCATAGGAGGATGCTTGCCTTTGCTCACTATAGAGTCAAATGAGGACGCTCGCTTTGGTTAAAAATAAAATAAAGAATAGGAATTGGACGTGATTTTATACAAGTCTATAAACAAGGATCCAAGAATATAACTGAGATCATTTTTGAAGAACAGTTTCTCCTGAGGGCACTCTGACGCAATCAAGCGGAATATCGGCCAGGAGTATAATTCAGACACTTTATCAGAAAGGCCGTGTGGGCGAGGATCGAAGACATTACAATAAGAAAAGATTTGGAAAAATATGAGAGGAATGAGGAGAGGTAACAGTTGTGTGTGTTGGTTTCGTTTCTGTTTTGTAGGTGTTTTCTTGTTTTGTTCAGATTAATTTCTCTACAGTCAGCCAACACATCACATTTATTACTGTCAACTTCCTATCATAACCTTCTTAGCTAAAATTATCTCATCTCCGTACTGATCCCCCTTAGCATACCCATTACACATGGTCAAATCTAAACCCAGCGAGCTGTCAAAGGTTCTCCATCTCATCATCCATTCATCCACCAAAGGAAGAAAAGGGGCCAGAGAACCGAGGGATGGAGCAAAAAGAAAAGAAGGGAGGGAGGTAGTCAAGAAAGGAGGGAGAAGAGAAGGAAGGATAATATCAGAAAAGGACACAAGAGGCTGTCAGGAAATGGGGTAAGGATGAACTGAACAAGTCAAGTAGGGAGTGAGCAGGAAAAGGGAATGAAAGGGAGAGGAAAGCCAGGGAGAAAAGCAGGGAAGGGTCTAGCAAAGAAGGACGAACTGAAGGAAGAAGCAAAAAGGAAGGCGGGTGGAATGAGTACAAAAAAAGACAGAAGGGGACCAGTAAATGAGGAAGGAAGAGGGAGGTAGAGGAGAAATAAAGAGGAGAGTGGGAGGAGGCCTGTAGTAAGTGTAATAGTGTAATAGTTTGGTGGCGGACTGATGAATGTAATTATGTGTGCTGACAGAAACTGACAACAACCACCATACCTCCAGGGAAAAACTATTATGTATAGCTGGAGAAAAATATACTATCTCTCTCTCTCTCTCTCTCTCACACACACACATACACAGACCACCAATACTCCACACCATCTTCACTACTGGTAACCATCACCTGGACGTATCCAAACACGGCGGAACATAGAAACGTTGGGGGACGGATACCACTATTATTTACCTTTTGGTGGCGTAAGTTAAACCCTTTCAGTATAATGACGTTAACATTATTTTCACTATAGTTACCATTAAACAAAAAGTTTCGAAAGGACCTATAGCACCTAACATTTAGATTTTTAGAGGTCTTGCTAAATTAAGCTAAATAATAGCATACTGCAGGTGTTAATGGGCATTACTCTGATAAATGTAACTGAATGACCAAAGGACACACGTACACACCCAAATAAATACAGTTACAAACCCTCACACATAACATAGACAAAAACAGGTACTCCTCCACTCATACAAACAGCCACACATGTAACACTCCACATTTAATCGTCCACACTTGTTAACCAACATTCCAGCCAAATACATTTACACACAAGCTTATATACTACTTCTACTACCTACACACACGTGTACATTAATTCACTCATTCACACACAACACACCCACACACATGACAACGAAACACAACACACACACGTGACATAGTGACACAAAAAAAAAAAAAAAAAAAAAAAAAAAAAAAATCTATATTCCAACTTCTCCCTCTCGGGCATAGGCTGATAGCCTTTACACTCTACCGCTGAACACGGTGATGCCCGAGGTCTGTCAGTCTAGGGAGTGAGACATGCGAAGCACCTATTCACGGCTCGAACCCAACTTGTTACGTCCTGGGATATATAAACACTGGGCTCTTTCTATTGGACTAGGTATGCGGCAACAAGCAACAACGGAAAACGCTAGATCCAACCCTTATCTATAAACCCAGGCAACAACCACCCTAAACCGTCAAGAGTCCTGCCTGGACAACAAAGTATCCTATGACTCGGTTACAGGGTGCACGCACTATAGACTGCTGATAGTCAAGCAGGCTATATAAAAGATCACACAATTAAGTTGACTTAAAGCTTCAAGGAAAAGATAGATAACGGAATTAAATTGCAGAAACAATTTAATAAACAAACTAGAAGAAAGTACAGTTAACGTTACGTTAATTAATACAACTAATCACCCCTGCCTGAAAGAAGGTGAAAGCAAAACAGTCCTCAAAACATCGTACAGGTAGACAAGATGCAGGTTTCTAAACTGCATGCGGCTACTGTAGGATCTGATGCTTAGCAAAGAAAGTAAGTTACGGATTTAGAGAACTCTCAACTCATAAGCAGGAATAAATACTAGTGATAGGCCATACAGTGTATAATGGCATAGGTATAATTAAATAAAGGTAGCAATTCGCAACATAACCACATACAGGTGTGCTTCTCACTCTTAGTCAGGCAAGCCTGCTCGGACAGAGTCTCTAAGCCACACCCTGACTCACAATGCTCACAAAAAACGGTAAACCTGTGGCACAATAACAAGCATGCAGAAATAATAAACCCCTAGCTGTTAATCTGCCAGGTGGCAGAGGTCTAGCCGGAAGGATATAGACTTCGGATACCCAGGCTGAGCCACCTGCTCTAGCCTAGGGACGTTCCCAAGTCTGTGCGCCAAATTACTCTAATTGAAAGGGTGCTCTCTTGAGAGACTCAGATCCCAAGTATCTGACTCTCTCCTGGCGACCCTAAAACAAAAGCAAGATGTGCTAGCGCAGTGCTGAGTGGACTAGGCAAGGGCCCTCACACACAACAAACACTAGACACACAGGCACAGACAAGAAAATGCCCCCAGACTCCCACGGGTATCCTAGTAAAGTCGTGCGGGGTCCACAGGACTCGCACCAGCAGACTTTACTTAAAGGATTGCAAAAAGCCTCCCCTCCGGTCTAGCCCCTGCTCACCTGCCACAAGAACACACTAGCAAGCATGAAACCACCAAATACGAGACAACAAAAAAGCTTCCTAGGTCTCATTAACAATTCCTCTGCATAAAGCCCAAAATCCTATCTAGTTATCTGAGAGCTCGCCGTTAATACAATAATAGATATAAGGTCTATCAAGGGGATGGGATAATTAAATAGATTGGTGAAGTAGTGGAAGGAAGGCATACAAAGTAAGAGAGAAAGTTTCTAAGTGGGGTTGAGAGGGATAGATATCAAGGGGGTCCGAAGGGTACGACAGAGAGGTGAGCTCTGAGTCTTGAATCTGTCTGGACCCCACCCTAGGCATGCGAAATACATCCCATGCTTGGCAACACTCAACACCGTTGCCGGGTCAAAATCGTCTACCCCATGCGTGAGTCGAAACTAAGCCTAACGTTGCGATCAATTTGGCAACATCAGGCTCGTTCCAAGCTAGACTTTCCGCGCCCGCGCGAAGCAACGTCCCCCAGCCGGTCTCTCTCTCCCGCTCGTCTCCTCCCACTCTCACTAGACTTACATCTTATATATTATAATGAAACAATCAACTATCGAGAATAAAATATACTAAGATGCGTTGGTTAAGAATAAGGGGAGCTTCAAGCTGTGAAACAACATAAGAATATCCCAGACATTAGTTACATTGTCGTAGCATATATACTAAGGAAAAGCCGGCCAGAAGGCTGCCGCCAGCCGGTTTCTAAACGGCTGGGCAGCCGCCACTCGCGCATGCCCGCACGTGGCTACTATGGCAGGAGCGTCACTCCTCCCCCAAGATATAAGACACTTGACTAAGTTCTTCATATCTAACAGAAAGCTTCTCATAGTACCACACACTGTTGCGACACAAGGCACTATATATAAAAATAAAGACTGTTGCGCTCCACCGAGCAGTTTCAACTAACTTTAGCGAACAATAAGCGAAACATTCAACTTAGATTTACTGCTACAACATTCTTATACAAAATTCTACAAGTTATAAAAATTACAAGAGTTTTTATAAGGTTTTTGCTTTTTTAATTTGTTTATGGCGGCATGCAATTACAGGGGCAAGCCTATTTACTCCACTCCTCAACCACACACTGACTGAACGGCGAGGGTTCTCCTGCCAAACATAAAACCCCTCCCGTGACAAAAACAATCAGCCAAAACATATCAGTGCCCTTAGCATGCCACACATCCAAACTTGTGTCCCGGCAGCAAAACACACACCTGGCCACACTGAATGAAAACTGCCCACGTTACATCACAAGACTGGCATTCTCTTCGCTCTTTCCGGCAACGGGGGGCCTGCCAATAACCATGCACTAGTTCATACCTTCGTGATAGGCGATGCAGCCCCGAGGCGGTCTATGGATGTCGTCAAACTCTCGATAAGGTATAGGTTCGGTCAGGGATAATGCCAACACACACTCTCGGCAATCAACACCACTCACTGATCTTGCCACTTAAAGCACCGGTTGCCAAAGGTACAGGCAAAGAACACTCTAACGACATTCTTTTATCCCTCCAGTAGACCCTTTTTCCAACATGTCGTCTAGCTCTGCTTTCACAACAGGCTTGATTTAGCCAGGATTTATACGGTAGGGAATTAAACCGAAAGCCCTCGCACTGTCTACAGCCTCCATGATCGGATTCTACCCCGTACATTCAGGCCGGGAGAAGCAACAAACATGCGGGATGCACTGACCAACAAGCCTAGTACAACAACCTTTTATTCTGCGTCAGGAAACAACAATCCTAGTGCCCTCCCATCAACCCAGACGAGAGACTCGCAAAGCTTCTAACCCTATAGTCTCCCTCCTTCTCCACCTTCGTCCCTAGATACAGCCAGGTCATGAGAGGGACAAATCAGTACCACCTGTGCAGTCACTCCCAGAGTTCATTATTGCTAAGGCTTCCCCGCCGATAACGTATATTGCACACCCCCGCCTTGCTTACGACTAACATCTGCCTGCGCCGCATCACCGCTGTTAGCGACATGGCCAGATACAGTCGGTTAATGGTTGTGCTGTTGCAATTGACTAGAGCAGCATTGGGAGGCTATGCGACGACTGGGCACTTCTAGGCCACAGCCAACCTCACAAATCTGCGCAAAGTCCTCCTTTTGATCACAACCATTGGCAGCCATGGGTCGACCCTGATTCTGGCAACCATTGCCAAAGCCTCGTCGACCACCTTAAACCACCGAAACAACGAGGCTAACGGTCTTTCAACATTCACGTGAACTGCCCGTGGAACATCTGGCACCGCCCGAGTTGTGAGACTCAGGGGCTCGGCACGAACAGTGGGGTATGAACCGAGCTGGTGCTGGAGCGCTGCACACTTTTGCTCAGGCAGGTGCTCTAGCGCTTCCACAGCCACCAGACATAGTTGTCCCCCGCCCACTGCTCCGCCGAGACATGACAATCCCTACTATCCTCCAACGGTGCCCTAATGCCCCCCTCTCCTTCTCCACCTTGGCCGCTGCAGACCAACGCATGGACAGTAGGTTGCTCAGGTGGTTGCCTCAGAAAACTCCTCAACCAGGTTCACATGACCATGTTTCCCCGGTCCTCGTGTTTGATCTCGACAGCACCATTACCACACTTCTGAACTTCAGGATCCTCCAACTGCAGTTTACCAAATATACTGAGGGAATCAAACCGGTCTAGATGCTGCCGAAGCAACCCAATTCCTCCCCCAATATCAAAACTGAGCAACCCTTTTTTCTCTCCGTGTGTAACGTGGCTGCTGCCTCGGGAGTCTCTGCCTGCAATACCTCCTCACTAGCTGTGACAGGTCCTGGGGCCTCTCCAGACTCTAACATAGGTGCCAATAATGAGTCACCAGACAAAACACTGCCGGCTCAAAAACTCTCCAATTGACCAACACTTCCAGTTGTCTTGTGACCTTTCCTCCGCGGTTTGACTAGACTGAGGTGGTGGCGTGCAAGGTTCCGGATGTCTGAGAGCGCGTCACAACACCACGCCATGGTTTGTACGCTACTATTCTCATCCAAATCCTCTTCCTCCCTACTAACGTCGGAAGCCGCCTTCTCGGCACCGGACCAAGGGTTTGAAACCTTAGAAGCAGGCACTCGCAAAGTCGTCGCCGAGGAGTATGTCGCCGCACGCACTCGAGATCCTACCACCAGTAAGCGACAGCACAGGACCCCAAAAACCCAGGCACTCAGAAGGCCGTCTGCATATGACCTCTTAGCTACAGGCCATTAATCATACCAGACTCCTGTGATATTTCCAGCTCCGTCGCCACAACCTCCCCAACTCTTCCCCCGCTCCACTTGACTACGCACCATTGGCGAGGTAGGACTGCGTAGCAATTGATTCCCTAAACTACACACCACACGAGCAGCGTTAATCGGCCTACCAGTGATAAAGTTCTTTTAACAAGTATCTTGAGCCCCATGACCCTTACTTTTAGCGCACCACTTCCCCCCGTCTTCACGCAATAGCTTAAGCCACCCTCGCCCGAGGAGGCCGGCTATTCGTGACTGCCCCAGGCCATTAAAGGCAGGCATAAAAACCAGGAATCCTCTATGACCACCCCCAAAAGCGGACGTCGCGGACAGAGTCGTCCCCGAGGTCCTTTCGGACTCTTGAACACAAAAGGCCTGCCGTCCGACCAGCCTCCTTCCTGACCGAGATACCCTAGTGGCCACACAATTAATCAGAAGTAATAGTGCGCACACCCACCCTAGGCTGGGGGTCAATGACACAACTATTGAGTTTGGTGGCTTGTTTAGGACCAAGCAATTTGCAAAGTGACCCTCACCTGTGACATGACAAAATGCAATCGAGGCACTCTTAACCTCGTATTTAGGGCGATTCCCTTGGGAAGGTGAGAGCGCGGTGACCATCTAGAGCTTATATCTACGGGGACATGATCAGTTAATTTGGCTTATGTTCAGGTTATTGTCAGTGATACATGGTTTTGTGTATCTATGTGTATCAAACTTTTCTTGGTGGGAGTCGGGCGGGAGGGGTACGAAACTTGCCAACCGACGCACTCCGAGCTGCTGCTCCGCAAACCTCGAAATTAATGACAGTACACAGAGCTCAGTCTCAATTTCTGCATGGCCTCCTGGCGGAGTTCTAGGATTTTTGTCCTTAATATTGAATGTTAAGTCCCCGCAGGTGAACTTAAAAGAACTGCTCCAAGACGAACCAGCTCACTCAAAACCTCCTCAAAAGGCAAGCTGCCTTCTCAGAACGCAGCCAATGTTCGTAGTGCATTTCAAACAAGTCCCGGGGTTGTGTTAGTAGGAGAAGCGGTAACTATCCACCTTGACCCTTGTGCGTAACCACTCACCCGAAACTTCAATTCGTGAGTTTTCTAGTGACGTTGTAACTCATAGGCCCCGTAAGGTCACGTGCCAGCCTTCTTTCGCTCATCACAAGACTACCACCGGACCTCTAACGGTCGTGCATCATAAACTTTTAGCCCCTTCTCCTAGGAGTCTTAGATGAAAACACTGCTGCACCACTTTTCCTGAGGCCACTGGTGTTCCTGACACTCT